>KV417517.1:275526-420202 GCA_001630335.1 Athelia psychrophila | reverse complement strand
TGTATGCAAGGCCTTCGCTTAAAGACCTCTTCTGCAGATTACCCGACCGGCGGGCTGAATCGCACGGTCGACGTCCCGTTTTTAGCAGGAATACTCCGACCTAACTTTAAGTGAGTGAACTCCGTATGAGGGTTCAAGAGACGGTTAGGCCTTGACCACTGGAGACCACTGCTATTTTGAACATTCTACCATTGGTCCCAAGTCTCCTTCAACACTCAACTGAGTCTGACTCTTGCTGAAATGAGGTTGTGCCGATTGCGGTGTAACCGCAAGGGTGCTAGAGTGACCCGACGGCGGTCCGAAGGTCACGGTGTTTGGTGGCACTGGTTGCGTTAGGACGGTACTGAAGCGCGGGTAGCTGTAGGTACGCGGGGGTCGGTCGCGGCTGCGACCGTGAAGATCGGCTGGGGGGCCGCGCGATGTATCTACGGACGCGCTACCTGATGAAGGACTAGCTCCGGCAGTTGCGCGACGCGCGCAGGAGGCGGCACCGGAGACTCGCCTTCTTCTTCCAACTCCGTCTCTACTAGCTCCGCCCCGACAACGGCTTCGACGGCCGACTTTTCTTATGTGCCCTATCTCTAAGCCACCCCTCGCGCTACCCTCACCATCCTCCTTGCCCCTACGACGACTCACTTCTCCTCCTCCGCCACGCCCGCTCCGACCTCCCATAACCCTACGTGCAGCCACGCTTAAAGCGCCTTGCCACGCATGACAACCATAGTAAACGATACGGCCCGACCTAGACTATTCGTACCGCGCTTATCCGATACAGCGCTGTTTGGTGAGAAGTGGCTTTGTGAGCTGCGCTAGTTCAAGTAGACGTTCCTGTAGACCCGCCGGACGACCCTCTTTGTCCACCTGTTAGAGTCCTGGTTGGTGGCCCATACACTTAACATCTTCTCACGCTGGGGACTCGGCTGCACATGTACGCTACGACTACCTACACGACCTGTCCCGCACATACATGAAGTCCTGTTGCGTAAGTTCGGTTATAGAGCAGAAAGGAGTACCCTGTCGGCGCGCCTGCGGAACGTGTTCCGGTTTGACCACGCAGGGAGAGGTAGCGGCAAATAAACACGGACGTATCATTGGTGGAGCAAGACTACAGGACTATCATACAGCGGTACGGGCGACCGTAATATGCGCCGCGTGATAGCGCGGACCCTGACGTTCCGTGACACCAGGGCCTCCAATGGAGGAACGGAGTTACATTCACAAGTTGGTTTCAAGCCCCTCTTGACAAAAAAACTGGTGCCACACCCCTAACGATAATCCGTGGAAGGTTCACTTTAACGGATTCTTGTGCATTTTGCCACAACTCTCGACTCGCTAACCTTAAAGTCCACGCCCGGGGACATAGTCACTCGTCGCGCTACAAGACAAGGCGAAAGCGTCCAGCGACGGTAGAGACGCCATATCCCTGAGACGTCTAGCACTAACGCTACACCGCGCCTACTAGAGTGCCGTTGACCGTCTAACAGTAAAATCCGTGGCAAAGACGACAGTCCTCGAACCATTGACTGACCGTTGTAGTGACCTATACACGGAAAGGCAAAGAGCTTACCTTAGAGACTCGACATCGTGTATTATATACTAGAGTCAGTTGAAACTCTAGCAATAGACTTCGCTGGGTTAAATGGACAAAAGTTGGGCCTCCGGAAAGTTCCGGCCTATGGTACGTCGGGTGTTGTTCGGGCGTTCCCGATGTTCCCAGGTAGCCCTTCTACAACTTAAAGTAAGCCTCGGGACTCGTAGAATGTATTCTATAGAACAGCGTACCAGTAGACTCCCATTTGGTTAACGAAGACCTGTAAACCAAGCTGACTCAGACGCGGTGGCGGCGAGTCTACTCCCATGTAAATGAATAGTTTTGCAAGAACTCGTCGAAACCGGCTCAAGATCAGATACGTTTATGTTAATGCTCGTTTACCCCGTTAACTCTCCTCCTTTCCGGTGATGACATGGTTCACTCGGGCGCACTAGCATGCTCTGAACCCACGGATTGGTTTAGTTATTTACGAAGACACCTTTGCGTGGTGAGAGACTGGGGCGTGAGGTTCGAGGTAGGCAAAGAGACAGAGAATATGGGAGGTAGTAGTAAAGTAGAGATAGACGTTTTGAAACTCAGTACAGCTGTCGCTGTTGCTGTTACGAGTACGGGGGTAGGTCCTGTGGGCGATGGTACAAAGGGTGTCGGCCGACGAGGATGAGAGTGCGACTTCTGTCTGTGGACTTACACGCTAAGCTGCTCCTTACGTAGGAATAGGGGGGTGGGCGCTTCTTTGGGCGGTACCAGTGACACAGCATAAGAGACGGACAAACCTCTGCGTCCCGTCCGCTACATCGTCTGTTACTCAGACTGCCGGTCTCATCGTCACTTCAATGTAAATTTCAGCGAGAAGGCGCCACTCACGCTATATGTGCGCGCGTAGTCTCGACGTCTTAGAATACATAGACCTTATCGAAATACAGCGCGTCGTCGAGCGCCTCGGCCGCTGGAAGTGTGAGGGGTGCCTGGAGGGGGCTGTACGCGTTGTAGAGGGGCACAGAGCACGTTGCTCGTGGGAGAAGACTTAGATGGAGCTCACTCGTGTCTGACTTCTCGGGTGCTGAACTTAGTTAGGGGCACGAGGGGTGGAGAGGCGCCGGGCTACAGCGCTGGCAAGGTAATGCTAGTACGACATGGTTGACGTATGGTTGGGAACTCCTGACGCACTTCGACCCGCTGCTCACCTGTCTCTTCAAGTGTTTATTCCGGGTTGCCTCTGCGGCCTCCCGCTCGAACCTACCACCTGCGTCGAGTTACCTCTGTCGCAAGAATCGGCACCTAGAGTTGTTTGACCTGGTCCGCGGGGATCACTGGCTCCTGCTGTAGGTCGTTGTTCTTCGCCTGTGCCTCGGCCTCAGTCTCCTGGTCAGAGACGGGAGCGGACGGGAGGCCCAGTCCGGGAGGAACTTGAAGACAGAGCTCGGCGACTTCTAGAGGCGCGGTTAGTCCCTCCTTCTGCTGCTGGTCGAGAAGGGGGAGGGGAGAGGCGCCGCGTGTGGATGGAGGAGCGGGCGCGTGTCGGGGTTGCGCTCGTGCAGGTTGCAGAGGCAGTTGTATACGCCGGGCGCGTGGCGCTCGCGGTAGCGGACGCCGAGCGTGCTATCGGACGGGGAGGGGAGGCGTACACGGAGGCCGTAAGCCGCGGTCAGAAGCTTACTGAGCTGACTGCTCCCGAGGCGCAGTCTCTCGGACCAACCCCCTCCGGCCACACACTTCCCGGACGAATGAGGGCTCGGCAGGGGTCGCTTCGGGAGCCGGTTCGGAAGCATGTCCGGGGGAGGATAATACTCGGCGTCGTACTCGTACCTGAGCGGGTGGCCGGGATTCGCCCGCATGTTCCGCGGCAAGAAGCAGTGAGGGGGCTGGGGACTATCGGGTAGGCTCAGGTACAACGGTGGTAGGTATAGCGCGAGTAGCGCCTTCCTAAGGCGCAGATGGAGGTGCGGCCGCAGGGGTCTCGCGTTCGCCCTACTCTTCGCCCACTTCCACCTCTTCGCGTTCAGGCGCGCCAAGAGCCCCGTCGTCAAAACCTTTCGGCCGCGCCTGCACGAGTTCCCGCAGTCGTACAGCGGCGGGTACGTACATACTACACAGCGTAGGGGCTAAACCTGGAACTGAGGCCGACGAACCAAAGGACGACACAAATACAAAATTATAGGCCGCGAAATCGCGGTGGGTGGTAGTAAACAAAGGCGAATGACCTGGGGCTAAAAGCTAAGGTGCTGGCGATACTGTGGACGTGTGCGTAGCTATGCAGTGCTGGCTGTAGCGTAGACGTTTTAGTCGGGCGTGTATTTTGGTCGTAGACGTAATAAACATGGTAGGACGCGGAGGGGAGTAGTAATAGTGGCTGGTAGAGTAGGCGTAAGAACCGCGAAGTAGTAGAAGAACGTATAGGGACGAAAAGAACGGAAAACGGGTATCGTGGAGGTTGGTAGAGCCTAATAGAGTCTGAGTGGGGTCGGCGCGGTGGGGGGTGCGTAGATCCGTAAGACCAAGACAAGAGAAACAAGAAAGAAACAAGAATAACAGATATAATCTGGGACAGCACAAAATATGGGGGGGGGACGTGTATGGACGATTAAGAACGCCTAAAACCGCATGATATGAATATAGAAGGTGTCGCTTGATATAGTTGAGCGCGATCACATGACATTAGTAGTATTAACCTATGTAAGTAGCTAACTCCTCACAGTCGACTCAAACGCTCGAAAAACACAACTAAGCAGCTCGGTCCCGATGTACTATAGTGTTCTCAATATCGATCCAGGATAGGTGAAAGTTTCACCGACGGTTTGGGTATGGGCTGAGAACGGTAGAGAGCGCAGTCACAAAGGCGCAGCTAAATGGGACATAACTTCGGTCCCGAGCAAACCGAAACACGTACGCAGGGAGGGGAACCATGGTAATCGTGCCTAGTTAATAGCGTTAGAGAGCAGGCACCGAAGTCAGTCTAAGCAGTCAGTGATCTTCAACGGCAGTCGAGATTTTCCCAAAGAAACGTCCGCTGTTGTCCGTATGGAAACTGGTAAAGAGAGCGTCGAGGAGGGTTCCTCCATCCAGTTTATCGCTTCCGTTGTAGGGCATTTAAAAGAGAACTCGGAGAGACATAAAGTGGCTCCCACGACGTCAAATTATCCGCTTGCCATATAACCTTTTCGGCGCTCTGAATCTAAACAACTTCGGTGCACGGTGGCATTCTTAATTGCTCAAATCGTACCTGGCCGGGGCGACCGGGGCCTGCAACCGGGTATCATATATTCCAGTCGTCTTAAGACTTAAACGGCCGAGTTCAAAACTTGAGAGTTGGAAGGAGAAGAAGGCCTGAGCACAAATCTTTTTTCAGCGATAACAATAATTATTTAATCACCAAATCTCGCCCAATAAAGATCTTGCTAAGTAATGAAACGGCGAAACGAAACGCAAACCAAACGGCGAAACACCTCCAGAGGGGTTTCGACATTTCGCTCTTGTTTGGCTTTCCCACGTTTCTCCCCACACAAGTGACAAATCTGCTGGGAGAAACGACCTCGAATCAGACACGGAAACGCCTTCGAAATGGCCCAGAAACTTCTCCTCTAAACTACAACCATAGGATATACCCTGTTCCGCACATGACCCCCACAGTGACGGACGCCTCAACTGATCAGCTTATTAGGTATTTGTTCGCTTCGAACTTCATCGTGAGTGCTTCAAATCAATCGCTTCGTGCAGCCCTAATGGTTCCACCTTTTCACCAGAGATATACATATGACTGGCTGTTGTCCATATCAGAAGAGGTCCAATTAGTCTCAAAATGTGGATACAGTTGGCCCATCATCGTCTATTTCTTGTCGCGGTACGCAACTCATTTCTCCGCCGCTTTGACTTAGTATCGTCGGCTAATATCTCATGACAGCATTGGTGAATACGGTCATATAATCCTCATAGTACTATTCTCCAGTAAGTAAAGCTCTTTCATGCACACATAACCATAAACTAAACTCATTCGCAGCGGCACCGGTGGGGAACTGCAAAACGATAGCCGCTTTGACGGGGGTTTGCTCCACCGTTGGGGTGGCTTCTACCTCGTATTTGTTCTTCCTCCGTGTCCGAGCGGTGTACTCCCAATCAAAAAACATAACAGCCCTATTCGGGGCCCTATGGTTTGCCACGACGGTGCTTAGTATAGCCACCAATGCTCTCGAGGCACTGGGCGCAGGTCAGTACCAGTACAGTTTGACTACCGCACCCTACATAACCCGTTCCTTATCCAGAACGTATTCCGTTTACTGCATACTGCACCGAAACCAGTGTCAAATTCGACTCCTTGCCGAGCATCTCAACATTTGTTCACGACACAATAGTCTTTCTAGCCATTTCCTACCGTTTGGCTGCCGACTCAATGGCCGCGGATGACTGGCGCTCTCGTCTTCTATCAATAACAACGGGCAAGGGCCTCCTCAGCTTTTCCAGGTCGCTGATGCGGCATGGGCAGCTGTATTATCTGTAAGCTCTCATTATATTCCTGGAACTCTTATTGACTTCTGTTGGTGAAGCGCCGTCGTCATGTCTTTTTTTGCCAATTTAGCAGTGATAACTTCGCCGTCGATCCATTACCCTGTTGAGCACTATATGCTCGCCGGCACATATCTCAGCTTTACCAACATCATGGCATGCCGCGCGTTCCGCGGTATTGCACTCAGGCAGTTGGAGGATGATACCCCTCATGCTGGTTTAACCAGCACCAAGATCAACGCAGCGTTTCAGTTGGAGCCTCTTCCCTCAGCCCACTGATCCGCATGGAAGGCCTTTCGGGGCCCTGTACATTAGCCCTGTACATTAGCCTCCTTTCGATAGGTAGTTTTGTATATTAAACGTCTAATAGATATGTATGCCCGCAGGGCCACTAATAATAATTTGAAGGAAGCAGAAGGTGGGCCTTGCATGCATGGCCCTCACGCAGTTATATATAATTGCGGCTCCAACACGATACTTTATGCATCCTGCTGTATGGAATTTCTCGGATATGAACGGCCAAACAGACGTGAAGAGCATCATTCCGTTGCAACTCTGGCAGTGTCGAAAGCGCTAGCGTGCATGCTGTAGTCAATGGTTCTCTCGACCACAGCGCGGAAATGCCTTCGGCTGTTGAGGCTGAGACAGAGAGAAATCAGCGGCCTTGCCCAGACTACGCGAGAGTCAAACGCACTTTGCCATCATAGAATTGACATACACTGTCGGAAGCAAGATGTCAGGTTTGCTGACGCCATAGCGTACTTCGATGTGCGACTCACACTTGTTGACGATGAAGAGGGGGGCAGAACATCTCGAACTTGCTGGATCAATCATGAACTGCAGAAAATACGTTTGTGGATTAGCTTGTGGAGCTTGTTCGCTCAGATATATGAGCGCTAACCAGAACCCAAGACAAGCCGGTTAATAAGCTGGTAGATATCGTGAGTACGGAGATAGGGGCAAGATTAGCAGCTTATCATCACCACAACAGAGTTCCTGTGCTCGTACTAAGCAATATCAGCTGTTGCATGACTGGTTCCGTCCTGGTGGTCAACGTTGGAATATCAGCCATGTAACGCGACTGACCGCGTGGTAGCGACGAACCTAGGCATTCCAACGCGATAAGATCTGAAGTAGTACGTCAAAGATCCTGCGATGGTACCATCACACACGAAATTTGCCAAAGATGGCAGAGAGACCTTATATGAAAGGCATTGCAACATTAGAAATCTGAAGAACAACATCTGAATAACTTACAATGTAGGCGTTCAAGTTGACCTGACGGCCAATGACCTCATCGCAATTGGTACCGACATCTGCACAAATATTAATATCATAGGCCCCACACAATTCGCATCAACCGCCGCAAATAATTAGGCTCACATACAACCCCCATCCCCTGCATGAGAGAAGGGATGCTCTTGGGAACAGGTAATGTGAGAATCCCAAATGAAGCTACATCAAGCGTGGTACTTACAATAGCAGCGAGCAATGCCACATTTCCGCGACTGACTCTCCAAACCCTAAGGCAGAAGAATCTACAATAGCGCAGATGCGGTTTAGTTACATACAGAGAACCGCAAGGGAGCAGTACTAACCCTTGCACGACTAGCGTAATTAAAGCCTGGCACACGTGGCCATATTTAGCTCGTAACCTCGTGTGCTGGGAAATAACTCACTGATATTGCAAAAGAGCCTGAATGACAGAGTTCGATTTCCCTGCAAGCCAGTCAGGACAACTGGTGTTATGCAAACGGAATGGCGGGATGGCGAATATAGCTGACCATAGGATCTTGGGGCTCTTTCCGGGAGAAGTGTCGCCATGTGCACCAGGAAGCCTCATGCCCAGTAGTATTTCCCAGAATATGTTCAAGAGCACTATTGTTTGGACCAAGTCTGCAATACTGAGCTCCCCATCCATTAGCACTCGTAATGGGTATTCAGAAGGTTCCTTGAGTACAAACTTGAGTAAAAGTACCTGAGAAATAACACGTTCAATTCATGAATGGAATGGTGATGGTTTACACTGACCATCAACTTCTTAACTTTCCCATCGCGCGGAAAAGAGCGGTAATAGAAAATGGTCTGCGCGATCCTGATTCCATCCAGACTGTTCGAGATCTGAGCTTGAAACTGACGACAATGACGCCGTGCCCCAAGCTATGTACCTTAAGCCTACGATGAATCCTAAGCATGAATATTTAGCAACCGTATCTGACTTGGAGGGAGGGGTTTGTACCAATGAATGCAGGTCCTTGAAGCGTCACTTGTTTCAAAACATTCAGCGGAGCTAATTCAGCCTGAGTGTCAGACATCGTTGAAGTTGGCGCCAATGCTGCTGCGCGTTGCAGCTGCAGCTCGGCTATGAAGAGAAGACGTGGAAGGGGTCCAACAGGCTAGATCCAAGAAAATTCTTCCATAGCATTAAATTTGAGTTATTTACATAAAGATGAGCGCTGAGTGGCGAGTGCTTGCCATGAAGTGTTGCCGCCGAGGCAAGGTACCTCCGAAGTAAGGTGACCTCACCTCAAGCTAATGATGAGGCCGGCCAAACTCAAGGTGCCTTGCGAGGCGATCAACCTCTTTGAGCCCTTTTCCTTTGTCGGTACCCTCACGTGTTACATATGCTTAGTCATTCAGAGCTCCTTTTCTTCAACGACACGGTCCCGGGGCTCTTCGAGCCTCAAAATTCCATCTCAGAGTCGCTGGCGAGTCCCGAACGCAACATGACTAACGAGAGGGGCTGCGGGCGTCCATCGGTAACCGGCAATGAAGCTTGAAGCTTGAAGACCGATACAGCCCTGAGATCGACGCTAAGAGCGGCGACTTCGATCAAGCACGGATCTACAATATCTGCCCCAAATCTGCCCGAACCACTGTAAAATCACTCGATTTCCGAGTCAAACACATAGCCTGCTGTAGTGAAAAGCGATGGCCGTCCAGGGGTTTCGATCACCGTTCAAGTTGTGATAGAATGTCTGGTCCGATGCGAGCAAAGGGCAGGGCAACCCAGGTTGGTGCTTGTTGACGCGCTGACGCAACGCTGATGTCCCGAAATCCGCTTTAAATTTGCTGACTTGGTCTCCAGCTCCGAATTGGCATGCTGGTGAGTGCTCCTGATCAGTTCCCGCTTATCGATTGTTATCAGGATACCCCTATCGATTCAATCGCGCATATCCTTATGCCGTTCCGAGTTGCCCAAGCGCTCAACTTTCGAGCTCCTTTGAACTTTCAAGCTCCCGATGCAGAATGAGGCCCTGGACATTAACCTTTCTTCGACAGCTTCAGTTTTGTATATTACATATCCAATAAATATATATGCGCGCAACACCACTAATGATAATTTGAAGGAAACAGAAGGCGGGCCTTGCATGCATAGTGCATAGCCCTCACGCAGTTATATATAATTGCGGCTCCAACACGATATTATACGCATCCTGCTATATGGAATTTCTCGGATATGAACTGCCAAACAGACATGAAGAGCATTATTCCGTTGCAACTCTGGCAGTGTCGAAAGCGCTAGCGTGCATGCTATAGTCAATGGTTCTCTCGACCACAGCGCGGAAATGCCTTCGACTATTGAGACTGCGAGAGAGAGAGAAAAAAGTCAGTGGCCTTGCCTAGACTACGCGACAGCCATACACACTTTGCCATCATAGAATTGACATATACTGTCGGAAGCAAGATGTCAGGTTTGCTGACGCTATAGCGTACTTCGATGTGTGACTCACACTTGCAGATGACGAAGAGGGGAGCGGAGCAGTTCGAACTTGCTGGATCAATCACGAACTGCAGGAGATATGTTTGGGGATTAGCTTGTGGGGCTTATTTGCTCAGATATATGAGCGCTAACCAGAACCCAAGACAAGCCGGTTAATAAGCTGGTAGATAGTATTGTGAGTACGGAGATATGGACAGGAATAGCAGCTTATCATCACCACAACAGAATTCCCGTGCTCGTACTAAGCAATATGAGCTGCTGCATAATTGGTTCGGTTCTGGCATTCAATGTGGAAGGTTCAGCCGGGAAACACCATTGACCGCAGTTTTTCGACGAACCGAGGCATCCCAGTGCGATAAGCCCTGAAATAATACGTGAGAGATCCTGTGATAGTACCATCACACACGAAATTTGCGAAAGATGGCAGAGAGATCTTATATGAAAGGCATTGCAATGTTAAAAATCTGAAGAACAACCTTTGGATAACTCACAATGTAGGCGTGGACCTGACGGCCAATAACCTCATCGCAATGGGTAGTGACATCTGCACAAATATTAATATCATAGGCCCCACACAATCCGCATCAACCGTCGCAAATAATTAGAGCTCACATACGACCACCATCCCCTGCACAAGAGAAGGGATGCTCTTGGGAACAGGCAATTTGAGAATCCCAAATGAGGCTACATCAAGTGTGGTACTTACAATAGCAGCGAGCAATGCCACATTTCCGCGACTGACTCTCCAAACCCTAAGGCAGAAGAATCTGCAATAGCACAGATGCGATTTAGTCACAGACAGAGAATCACAAGGGAGTAGCACTAACCCTTGCACGACTAGTGTAATGAAGGCCTGGCACAGGTGGCCATATTCAGCTCGTAATCTCGCGTGCTGGTAAATATCTTGCTGTTATTGCAAAAGAGCCTGAATGACAGAGTTCGATTTCCCTGCAAGCCAGTCAGCACTGTTATTATGCAAACGGAATGGCGGAATGGCGGAGAGAGCTGACCATAGGTTCATGGGGCTCTTTTCAGGAGAAGTGTCTCCATGTGTACCAGGAAGCCTCTTGCTCATTATTATTTGCCAGAATATGTTCAAGAGCACTATTGTTTGGACCAAGTCGGCAATACTGAGCTCCCCATTAGCACTCGTGATGGGTACTCAGAAGGCCCATTGAATACGGACTTGAGTAAAAGTACCTGAGAAATAACACGTTCAATTCATGAAGAGAATGGTGATGGTTTACACTGACAATCAACTTCTTGACTTTCCCATCGCGTGGAAAAGAGCGGTAATAGAAAATGGTCTGCGCGATCCTGATTCCATCCAGACTGTTCGAAATCTGAGCTTGAAACTGACGACAGTGACGCCGTGCCCCAAGCTAAGTACCTTAAGCTTACGATGAATCCTAAGCATGGGTATTTAGCGACTGTATTTAACTTGGAGGGAGGGGTTTGTACCAATGAATGCCGGTCCTTGAAGCGTCACTTGTTTCAAAACATTCAGCGGAGCTAATTCAGCCTGAGTGTCAGACATGGTTCAAGTTGGCGCCAATGCTGCTGCGCGTTGCAGCTGCAGCTCCGCTATGAAGAGAAGACGTGGAAGGGGTCAAAAAAGCTGGACCTGGAACAACTCCTCCGTAGCAACGAAAGCTACCATAAATATGAGCGCTGAGCGCTTAGTGGCGAGCGCTTGCCCTGAGCATCAGTGACTCCGAGCCGACAATCATACGAGGATAAATTGTAACTATTGCAGAACACATCGAGTGCAGCAATAACCACATAGTTCCCCGCCTATGGTTCACTCTTGCTAACACGCCTGATCTGCCCCCATCAGATCGTATATGTCTAGCTTTAAGTGAATGTTAGCCCGGGCAGCAAAGTGAGGGAGAGCGGCCTTGAACATATTCTTGGAGAACTCTTCGCCATGCGTCCATCCTGCTAGGATATGGAGCTCTCCAAGTCGAGCAAAGTTGGGACGCCGGAAAATGGTGTCAATTACACCAAACGACGACAAATCTTGAACATCTTCGAAGGGAGGGTAAGATTGGTGCTCGTCGATCTCAATGGTGATCTTTTGAATATTGCACGATGAGACTTGGTCGATGAGGGAAATAACATTATGGCGTATATTCTGTAGATTGCAGTTCCGGAGTGTCAGAGTCTCCAGTTGGCTGTTGTGACCTAGATCGATGTCTTCAAATATCCTCTCTGTGCCCAACAGTATCAAAAAATGAGAGTCTGTCATAAATGCAGAGGCGCACCGTGATTTGAGGAGACGCCGATACAATTGATAGAGAGATGCTCCAAACTCGATCCTATCGCTCGCAACATACTTCCGCACGACCGTGAATTCAGAATGAAGGTCTCAAAGAATCCTACGCTAAGAGACCTGATTGGCAAGTAAGTGGCGCACGATGCCATCCAAACGACCATTTGTCCTTCGAATGTGGACTTGGAAATGAAGAATGCACGTATGGGGGGAGGGGACAGGGGCATGTTGGGTTGGTATGGTAGTATTTGAGGGCTTTGAGCGGCATTGAGATGATTTAAATGAAGCTCCTCGAGTCCGCGACAAGCAGAAACTACGTCGCGCAGCTGCTCAAACGATTCGAGCGTCCAAGAGGTGAGGCTCAGGCGCTTCAACTGTCCGAGTGAACCAAGCACGGTGACAATGTCCTCGATTGAAGTGAGACTTCCTATCGAATATTCTGTCTGGGAAGAATAGTTATACAGGTGGATCCGCTCCAATGCAGAGAACGACGCCAATGACATAAAATCGGATCTTAGGAGTGGGCCGGTCGTTTGATCCGCTGAATCCAAGAAAGTCCACTGTTGGATACTGCGTACGTGCAGTGGAATTGTCGCCCACGGAGACTGAACAAGGACCATGAACGACGATAGACGACTCGGGATATTCCCGCCTGGGCGATATGATACCGCAGCCGTAAGGAATATTAGGGATCTGAACTGGAGAGATCGACTGTGGTAGGCCCAAGCCCGGCAGACTAAGGCACATGTTCCCATCATGCTGAGTTAAGATAAGTACTCTTTCGAAAAGCTTGGTAGAAAGAAAGGATGAACTTGTTCCATCGGACCAGTTTGCGCGCGCGCGCGCGATTTCTTGCGTAAATTCTCCCTCTGAGCTGTTCATGACTTGTGATTCTGGGCTCGGGGGCGGGTTTTTCGTCCGGGCTGTAGTGTACTGCTTCGATGATCAAGTCGCATATATCGCCTGGAAAGATTGCCATATCAAGAGTCAAGAATCGCCGCTATAAGGTGGTGGTGGTGGTGGTGGTAGTGATGATGGGAAGAGCGATCAGGCTACTAGCAGTCAGCAGAATTCCGGCCTGGATAAAGCTCCCTTGGTGCACTTGTTTGTCGATTGGCAGACAATGAAAAGATGGCCAGAAATGGCCAGGGTTCTCGCACAACAACAGACGCGGCTGATTGTCTGGAACTGGTTTGCGAAAACCAAATTACATATTCTCAAGTACAAAATGCGGATTATGCGATTACATTGATTTTCTGTGCGGATGATATAGGGAAGAGATGATGATCTATTAGAGGTTTCGTGCTAAAGTGTCTCCCACCCACCGCTGTCGACAGTGCTCTCTAGTTTGCGCGCGACGACTGTGGGGACTCCGTGGTTCAACCATGTCTTACGGACTTCCTCCCATCGAGCGTGATGCAGATACTGCCGCCGACCCCGTCTGTCGCAAAAAAACATTAGCCAGAGTGCGCAAGACATTAAAAGGGAAACCATACCGCATGGAGATGTCGATTTCGCCATGCACATCGAGATAAGGAGACTGTGCGAATGTGCCGTTACTGGCGTAGAGGTATAGGAGTGAGCATCGCTTGACGAGGAAGTAAATGCCGATGACCCCTCCGCATCTGCAAATGGTTGATTGTCAGTAAAGCCAACCCACATGTGAGGAATTGTACTCACTCCCGAGTGTGCATGTTGCATTCGCCTCGTTGATTGGTATCGTTATCAGTACAACAATGACTTTGAAGGCACACCGTCGTCCCGCAGATGAGGCAGATAGCAGCATCCACCGGGATAGTGTTGCAACGCCCGCATTTTAGTGCCTTGTCACGCCCGCCGAATAGGTTGTCTAGGACGATAGGCAGCCGAGCAACTTGGTATATGGCAGGATAGTCCAGGACCACCCCGCAATTTAACTGAGAAGCAGCATGGGAATGCCCATAATGAGCGCACCAGCCGGAAAGGGCATTCTGCAGGGTGTCTTGGTTAGGCAAATCGGACAGAGGTGGTATGCCAAGCATCGTAAGCAAGCGGTTGTATTCGCAAGGCTCATTGCTGCCAGGGGGTGTCGTTGGTGTTGGGAAGGCAGAGGGAAGCACCGCGCGACAGAGAATAGCCGCTCGCCGGAGGAATGGAAGAGTAAAGCTATGAAGCAGCTTCTCAATCCTGGCTTCGCCAAACGTCTCAAAGACCAGGGTGGCAGTATGCTCGAATACCGGGGAATGTCTGACGACTGACATGAAGAACATCCGAACATCACCGAAGATATCTTCGTGGTTTCGGCGGGTAATCTGCACGGTACTGTAGCTCCGTGTCTTGTTGAGCACGTATACTAGGCCGATGACGGTGCGAGCCAGGCAGGCATAATAGGTCAGGATGAGAACATGCCGAAGCATCTCGGGTGCGACTGCAGCAGTTTCCACTAGAACGGTGAAGGGATCGCGAAGGAGGAGGGGGTATGAAAAGGAGGTGAGTGATGTGCGACTCCATTCCGGCAGTAGCCTTTTGATGATCGCCTGTCTGATTGCATCGCGGCCACCATCAGGTCTTCCTTTCAGCTGCAGGGCAGCCATTTTGGATAAGCATGCTAGTATACCCCGAACCATCTGCAATTGTTGGGTAGATAGATTGTCGACCAGGATACCATTTCGGGATTCCGTACCCCTTTGAGCGACTTCCATTGCTGCGATAGTATAGCCAAGGAGCTCTTCAGGAAGATAAATTCCTGCTCCACGCTCTCCGGGATCTGGCTCCGGACGGTCACGCAGATGCCGCGTCTGCTGGGATAAGCTCTTTGCTACAACCATGATCGTGTCCACCATACGCGCGATCTCAGCCTCTGGCATTGTCTCGTTCCCAGACAGACGAAGAAATGAGACATATCCTGGATCTTGCGCGCTCCAAAAGACGAACTCGCCTGTCCCATTCCTGAATTGGAGAGAGTCAAGTACGGGATCAGGTTTCGACTTCAAGATTCCAATCCCCGCAGCGCGTATCCAGTCGGGGAATGGTGTGCTACTGAGAGCTGTGGCCAATGGTTTTGTGACAGGTAAGATGACATTGCCCAAGCTCTTGCACAGTGGGCATATGAACTCTTTGCGTGGGATGTTTTCTGGGTGGTTGCGAGATGCTTGAGAGCGGTGACGCTGGCGAATGGACATGCTGTACGTTTGGAAGCAATCCAAGTGCATCATGTGTCCGCAGGCAGACGCGTGGAGACCAAATCGAGTGTGGTTTGCAGGGAAGCCCTCGAAACTGGGCGGTGATCCCGGTTTGGCATCTCGTTTGTGAGCTTCTCGTGGCGGGAATGTGTTGTGGGTAGAGGGTGCGGAGCGATCCATGGATGGCGTCGTCTGAAGGACTTCATTGAGGTACATGTTATGGCTGTCGGGATGACGGCGAATAAAGCGGCTGGGTTGCACTAGCCCAAGGCCCCCGAAATTTCGAGAGCCATTAAGATCTTCCTGGCAAACGATACATGTCCCAAAAGAGACATGCTCTTCCATGGTCTCGTCCATGTCGTCGTCGTCGTCCTCATCATCGAAGTTGATGGCAAAATCGCGTTGTTGTGCCTTCATCTGCAGCATAATAGCATCCTGCCGGGCCTTTGCGGCACGCTTTTTGGCATCTGCTGGGTCTGGTGTCTTGACGCGATTAACCTCCAATACACGTCGCCGTGCTTGAACCTCGCCCGAAACGTAATCCTCCATCTGAGCGAGAATCCATCGAATTCGCGTATTGTAAACCTTGTACTTGTCATGATGCTCCAGTGTGCAAATGACATCGATGAGGTTCTTGTTCTCCTCAAACGATTTGATTGCTGCCAGTTGGCTGAAGACCATAGGTCGTTCCACGAGCGCAAGCATGATCAAATGTAAGCTTTGATCAAGGATGGCTTCGGCTGACGGTGGGGCGGCGCCGGTGGAGCTAGTGAGGATGAGAACGTTGTAAAGAGAGTAGAAAATGACCTGAAGCAAGGCTTCAGACTCAAATGCAGCGGCTAATGTTGAGTATGGGCCTGAGTCGATCCCCATCGGCTTTGGTACGATCACCGCATCTGCGACGCCTGTCTTCTTTTTCAACCTATTCCGCAAAACGACCTCTACTTCCTCCCGTTTGTTTCGCGTGTAGTGATAAAAGAACGGATTGACCTCGTCGTATGCCTCGTCCTTCAATTCATACGTGCCAATGTCCGACATCGAATCTGGGGATTTGAAGTTGGCCACTTCTTTGAGAACCCGTTCAAAACAGATGTCGTCAACCATGCGCTCGGCCACCCGCTTGACGAGGTCGGTGAATGAGCACGGCCCCATCGCCAAAGCATGCACGATTTCCCTCCTGACTGCCACAGGAAGTGGCATCTTCACTGCATTCGCGTTCTCGCTAAATAGCGTGATCAAGAGGTAGAGAACCTCTTCCACCATGCTTGTCAATTGAGGGCCTTCATAGGAGCATTCTAGAATAGCTCCTGAGAAGTAGCGGAGAAGGCCGAATCGGTCCAGAATGCTGACAATGACGGAGTTCGGGTCGAGAACAATGAGGGCGGTCTGTAGAATGAAGATGTCCTGGTCATAGCAAAGTTCGCGAAGCATAAAATCCCGATAATGTAGCAGCTGGCCCCGAATCGCGAAGCCATTGCGGACCCAAAGCCCAGTCCTGATCTGCGCAATCATCGCAAGAACTGGCAAAACGTCGTTAGCTATCGCAAAGATGACAACGGCAAGTGAGCTCACCTCTCAAAGGGAAGTCTATGACAGTTAGCATCGCTTTATCGCTGGCATTTCTCAAGATAATGTCCTTGATGGTGGACATCCCCACCTCCTGCAACGAGTTTTCGCTGAGGATGTCCACGTGCTTGAACAGCTCTGCCAGCAGCCAATGAAGGGAATGGTGGAAGCTGACCCAACCCTCCATGACATCAAACTCAATGACAGAATAAGAGCTATCCCCAAACTCAACCTCGTGGAATGCGACAGGAGAGAACTTGTCCTTGTCTAATCGCTCGTCGGCCAACGTGCATGTTATCAGAATCTTATGCACTACCGTGGAGATGGCGGTGACAAGTTGCGCTGCCGAAGATTTCGCGTACGCTTCCCCATAGACTTTGATCACCCGTGAAAGCGAAAGCGTGACATTGAATACGCTGATCCACGCATCGGTTTCGTACTCGATGTGTGTGTTGACAACCCGTTTGTTTGGATTGACGCACATGAAGAGTTGACATGCAGTAGCAAATTGCTCCAGGAATTGGCGATTGTGCGCAATGAGCTGTTGCACCGGCTCGTTGTGGCAGAGGTATCGCAGGTCACTGAAGACCGGCATGAACCGCTTTGATTTGAATGGATAGCTATCCACATCGACTTCTGCGAGCGAATTGGATTGGTAAAGAATGTGCTTGTCCTTGATTTGGTTCGTGAAGAATGAAGTGATGATCGCGAGGAGTCGGGACACGAGGTTGTGGTGCCTGACGATATGCAGCGCGACGGATGGGACCGTAAACAGCTGCAGGGCAAAGTACTTGATGGAGGTCTCTGCCTCACGATCAACCAGGAGGTAAGCATCCACGACGCGGTGGTACACATTAGCAAAATGGCCGGCTGTAAACAGCGACGTGAGTCACAAAAAAGCCAGGCAGAAGAGCCAACGAACCGATAGCAAGCTTGTGGAGTCGACTCAGAGTCAGAACCGAAGCGTAAATCTCCTTCAAACTTAAGCGTGGCTTCTTCCACAGCCTCGTGTGATACAAAAACATCCAGTCCAACCGTGTCGGGTCGCTGATGTCCGCCATGACGTTCCCTCCCGGCAAATTCGACGTGTTGCCATCCCTTCTCCGGGGCGACAGCAGCTCGGCAGCCAGAATCTCCCTCAGCACGAGCGTGTCCGTTCCTAGCCGACTTCGTGTCAGATCCAGCAACCACTCGATGAGCACTGCGGCCGTCTGCTCGCGGAAGGTGTCGTAAGCGCGGCGAATCGTCACGCCTAGATCGATATGGGAGATCGTCCGCGCAAGCTCGAGCAGCTTCGGCACATTCGTGTTCATATCCACGATCTCCCGTCCAAGTTCGTCGACCCTGTGCGCGACCTCCGACGTATCCTCTTTGCTCCAGATGGTGGAATCTGCCACCAGAAGCATAAGCTCTTCAAAAGAGTGCTTGTCATCATTCCAAACGACGACGCAGTACTGCTCCTTGAGCATCGGGTCCGCTGTCGGCTGCGCGCGCAATTCCTCGTCGCTTACGGGCACGGAGGGCTCATCCGGGGAGTAATCGAGCGTGTCCAGGAGAAAGTCGAGCGCGTATCCAATCGTTCGTCCCGCCGACTCGCGCAGCTCCTGAGGAACGGGGGCTCTGAAAGGGAAGTTCTTGACGGCGGGTACATCGTTAGGTATGGGCGCCTGCGTAGGTCGAGAAATAGCGGCGTCCGGGGGGGCTTTGGGATGGTAAGGGCAGTTTATGGAGCTGCGCCACGCTTCCTCGTCGCCGCAGTCGCAACATCCACCGGACTGCTGGGCGATGAAGAAGCTGACATTGTGCGACGCGTGATCGGTAGCGTGAAAGCACTTTGAGCACAACACGCAGCTATCGTCCAGAGCACAATCTCTGCAGCCATTCGTGAGATTCGGTAAAGTGGACTATGACCTGCATAAACTCACTTGCATCGGAAGCAACTCTCGCCTTTTGTGAATATGTGCGCGCACGGTCTGCCTGGCACGACAGGTTCCTCTCCTCCAGCCCCCGAGAAGCCCAGTTCCGCCTGCACACTGCTAAGCGTGGCGTGCAGAGGCAGGCTCGAATTCGAGTTGGGCAGAAACAGATGTGCGTATGGGCCCCAAAATGCGTCATACAGCACGGACAGGATCTCCGCCCGTGTTGCTGGGGTGAACACGTACTTTCTCGAACCTGGCATGGTTTCGAGAGCGAATCGGAGCCGAGAAAGGGGATCTGAAGCTCTATCGCGAGGGTTCATAGTCGGGAGGAACTTTGAGGACAGGAACGAGGAGAAGCCAGACATGTTGGGCCTCAGGTCCCGCTCGGCCACCAGACACTGCTGTTAATAATACAAACGTTAAGCGATGTGCGTCCTCTGGTCTGTGATAGGAGGATGAGGATGGCGCTGCAGCAAGACCGACTCACTCAGCAATCGATTCTGGGGAACGTCAGGATTCAGGGGTTATTTATCCACCCGCGGTCAACCCCTGGTAAAGTCGAACATCGCAGATCTGGACAAGTATTGGACGTTGCGATTGTATATGGATAGTAGGTAAATGTAAAAGACAGTTATGATTTGCAGCATGAGTGACATGTTTTTATTTTCATTCAGTGAGCTGGATTCCAACTCTCTGCGACGATATCCAAGTTCCAACGTTATCCAACGTATGTATGTAACGAGATCACTCGCGCGTCATCTTGACGGAAATGTTGTGGTATCGCGTGAGCGAGGATATGTCGAAATTAGGGCATAATCTTAGGGCAAACCCACTATACCGTAAATCGGCCAGCCCAGCTCCCAGCCGCCACCGTCTCCACTTCATTCTCACTGAGACCCAGCCCGAGCGGTCTTGCGGCAAGAAGGAGCGCGTATTCTCCAAGCAGGGAATTGCGGAAGGGCAGAGTATCATCAGTCTGTGAATTTTTATTGGTAAGTTTATGTGCATCATTCCTGTTGGGTTCACTGGTACATACGCATATAGCCACCGGATGGCCGTGCTTGAGATAATATCCTATATGATGCTCGTCCAGAGTGGTAACAGTCTTGCACCTATAAATCAAGAAGATCATGAGAGGGAAGATAGCGGATGAAATTGATTGCGCACAATAGATTGCTGCTAAGGCATATTTCGATACACATCTTCTCTTTCAAGACGATAGATTTCGCGTCTGGGTCAAGGAATGTGGCGTGTCCCAGGCGATGAGGCCCAAAAGATAAGAGATCCAACGTCTCATCGGACGGATTGGCTGCGGTCTCCAGAGTGTCAGTCTTACTGAATATTAAAAAGGCGCTGATCAGTCAGGATCACCTACCTCTGCAATATGGAGCGTCACACCGAGGCCCGCCTGCTTGGCCTCTGCGAAGTATTCCCTGAGATCATTGATATCCCCTGCCTGATAGTAACACTTCTCGTCAGCCTCAATGCGATTGGAAGCGAAGATTATATACCATCGGATCGCCACATAGATCCACGCCCACAACTCTCCTCCCCTCGCGCCTCAGATCCACAGCGATATCCAAGCACTCCCTCAGATCCGCCTTCCCCATCCTCCTATCCATGCTCACGATCAACGCCGCCTGTATTTCCCCCCCGCCAGTGTTGAACAAATCAATTTCATCCAGCACGACCCGCACGTACTCCCTGCGCGTCATGGCAGCAGTAGCGCGTGGGGTCGACCTGAGCTCCAGGTACTGGCACTGCGGCGTCGGACCACGCAGGAAGAGCTCGAGCACCGCGCGCGCTGCGCGCCCCAGTGCCTCAGGCGTCGACGTCAGCGCGTAGATGGCGGGGAAGAGGCCGAAGAAGTCCCCGATTTCATTCAGCTCTACGCCGTTCAGCAGCTGCTCGATGCCCTGCTGGACAGCGTCGGAGGCCGGATTATCGGAGGCGGCGCGTTCGCGTGCGAGGTCTTGCAGAAGTGCGATGGGTATGCATCCGTTCAGATGCGCATGCAGCTCTGCTTTGGGCAGCGTTTGCAGAAAATCAACCTGGTTAGGGGTTAGAGATGACAGCGCTTTTTCGCAGAAGCCCCTGATGTTGGACATGGCGGTCTAAAGGAGCCTCATGTACGATGCCATCTGGCTATATAGTGCGCCACCGAAGACGCGCAGGAGTCAACAGGAGTCAGCGTGACAATTCGAAGGAAAGGGACGCGTCAAGTCATTCGCGTGGAGAAAAAGCACGAGGTTTGCAGCCTGACAACCGAGATGCCAAAACCCTGTCAGTAGAAAGCCACACACCCCGCCGCCAGCCGGCCCCTTGTGGAAGATAAATGAATTATTCGTGTAGCAAAGTATCAGATGCAAAGTCCATTATCAATCGTATCGGTATAAAACAGCCATCCCAACCAAAGTGTCCATCTATCCCTCGCTCAACCGAACGATCAGTCAACAATCAATACCGCTCCTGTGGAGGATATGCCCGATTGTAGCCAGTCTTCTGGTAGAGCTGCTGGCCACTGACGCCACCGACGAGGCTGGCGGGCGCGCCGCCGTTATAGTTACTCGCGGCGTCTTCTTCGTGATAGTCCAGGTTGCCTGACCCGTTGCCGCCTGCGAGTAACGGGTCCTTGACTTCCCATACAGCCGCTTTGGAGCCAACAGAGAACTCGAGATCCTCGCGCTGCGAACGAAGGGTCAGGATGCGGACACTACTGAGAGAAACAAGCGAACGCACCGTGATGGAGTCCCAGTACTTGTACACCATCATGACGCTGAGCAACATGCACAGCGTGAAGAAGAACAGCCCATCGATGTAGTGCTTGATCGCGTCGCATATTGTCACGCTGAAAGCAAACAGCAGCACCTGCGCGATGACGAAGAATGCCGTGCCGAAGAGGATGTCGCCGATGGGCCAGCGGTCGTCGAGCGTGCGAACCACGAGGATGAGCTGGGACACGACGTAGATGGCTACGCAGATGATTGGCCACAGGATGTATATGATCCAGAGGGCAATGGGCTTCGCGTAATCAAAGCCGGCTATCTTCTTGAACGTCGCTATCGAGAGGAAGAAGCCCAGACCGAATAGCAAAAAGCACCCAATGCGGAGAACCTGAGTGAGGTCAGGCTACTGTGAGCAGACCGGGAAGGGAGACACGTACCCATAATGAGATAGGTGTGCCATCTTCTGCCAGCTGGAAGCCCACGAAGCCGTTGATGAGCAGACATGTGTACGCCGCTGTAATTAGGCCCGTGTAGACGGCAGCAAACCACTATGATACGGTCAGAGCGAGCAGGAAGAAGGGAAAAGCATACATACTGGGTAGCTAACGTTTGCTGTGGGTATGATGCCGGTGTCCAAGAAGATGGCGAGGAGCTCAATGAGGGCGTACAACCAGAAAAACATGACGATCTCCTTGCGGCCTTTTCGCCAGGGGTGTCAGCACAGTGCATGGGCGCAGGACCTGGATTATGCTCACCAACAGCAGTGTATTTGCTTCTAATGTGCAATATCATGATCGCAGTCATAATGATGGCCACTATGTGCACAAACGCAGTCGCTGCCCATCGTCGTCGTCGCATGAGCCCATTGTCGATCAGACCCCAAATTATTTGCACACTCACCCGGCTGGAAAATGAGCGTTCCCGAAACCTCTACATTTCTGCTATAGCACGAGGGCTCGATGCCTTGGTCTGAGCCCAGGAGCGGACATACGACAAGCGCGGCAGTCGAGCAGAGATCATCGAATGAGCCAAATTTGACGCCCATTTTGTGAGATATGAGAGGTGGTGGTAAGGAGGGTAATTCTGAGTGATAGAGCGCCTTTAATGCGGCGGGCGAGTCGCCCTAATGGTACGAAAACGGGAAGCAGAGGGAGTGGGGAGGAGGACAAAGGGAAACAGGTTTCACACGCTCGGTCGTCACTAAAACGAAAACGTGCTTGCAACGTTTGTGCTGCAATTAGCCTCAATCTACTTGCTTTCTAACAATACATCAGACTGGCTGGTACCTGATTGTCTGCTATCATACGCAATACGCTAGCTTATTTCCCTCTGGTTTTTCTCTCTCTCATACACCTTTCGACGGGCGCGCGACAATTAGAGCCAACAACGTACGCATACGCGTCATGTTGCCATCCCTCTACGAAACCCTCCGGTCGCTAGGATTATGTCTTCAAATGACCTCGCAACTAGGCCGCTCGACAGGGGAAACATCTATATCTGCAAAGATACTGGAAAGGACACCGATTAGCCTTGATATCTATGAATGTACTCGAAACGCCTTGAAATGTGATGCAGCAAACTCCATAGATGCAGGAAACAACTCGACTGGTGCCCCCACTCTGATGTAAAAGAAAATATTGCCCATTAGCCGCCAACACTAAAGGCAGCCCCGCATAAATCGTCGTTCCTGCTAAGAGAACTCGCAAAAAGTTCGAGGATTCCGGCTAGATGGTACGAGGCCATTGTCATCAAGGCTTTGAAAAACATTTTTGAGTGAGGGGTGGAGAGGTGGATGAAGACTGAAGGTGATAGTTTCCTTTGGCTCCACTTCCCAGTATACGAGATGGTTTCAGCGCTCAGGCCTCAGGCTATCGCTGCGGTTCCAATGTCATCGCAGCATCCTCCAACAAGGCCATGACTCACATCGACCATTTCAGCCGGTGTTACTTTTACTCCCAATACCCGTGCCCGGGCGCGCTGTGCACGCCACAGCTTGGCCACAACAGACCTGTGGACTCTGGAGCCTGCAACTCGACTCATTTCTCCCTATTTCTCCCTTGCTGAGCGTGAGAGCCATCAATATTTCTTGCCCTTCAAACATTCACGCGGTCTGCCACTTGGCCCCGCACGATCCTGGCCGGCCACCGATCCCCATTCGCGCGCAGCGCCGGTGACGAGTGTTCATCTATTCCCTATCTTGTGGCGTTACATTTCACTTGAGGTTAGCCGATGTTGCACAACATGTAAGAAGCACTACTAACTTTATTGACGGATATGTATGCTATCCGGGCCGGACAGGTGGCGGTGGTCTTGTCCCATGACATTCAGTATTCGACATGACCCCGAAGCTCCTTTCAAAACGTTATCGCCACGCCAATGTTACAGCTCTCTTGAGCTTCTACTTACTGTATCGTAGGTAAGTTAGAGCTTCTGAACTGGTAAGCTGCTGAACTGGTAAATTAATAAAGGCCTGAGCGCCTGGCGGCTACAGGCGCTCGGACTCCCGCCAGACCTGTGCGGACCCCCTGAGGCGGCATAACCTATGCCGTTCTCAAATGCAACTTTGGCGCTCACTATGATATGTTCTGGGGCCCCTTGGTGGGGTTCATGTGACCCTAGAGTTTCTGGGCTACATATCCGTGCGGGACGGTGTGGGTGCGCGGCTCTAGGAGCCCTGTTTTAAAATCATCGTCAGCCCGAGCTCGCACCGTGTTCCCTTCAACCTGTTCATACCCGGCGGTTGTATGATACCACGAAACTCGGCCATCGGTAGCACAGCGACTCATGCATCATGACCATCATGACTCACTCACACCATCTACTGGCGCTCCATTCTTCTGCACGCTGACAGGTTCATTCTCCCTTGCGTCCAGCGGGGAACTCGCTTAAACTCTGTCGGTCAACTCACGAATGCACAGGTTTTTTGTTCTACCCGCAGGCATGATACCCAGGTCCCAGGTCCCAACTGAGGTCTTCAAGCGACTCTTTCCTGTAGACCTTTCTCGCATATAAAGAGGTCCGAGACAAAAACACCATCCGCCATATCCCAACCATACTAGCAAACATCTCCTCCCACCCCTGATAGCCAGCTCCTCCGAGACAAGCTTAATACTTTCGCTTCGGAGTTTCCAGAATTCGTCACGTCTCATACCTCAAGATGCCGCAACACTCTTGTGAGTATTGCCAACATCTGCGATACCGCGCGTCGTAACAACTGCCATGTGCAGATCGCCTGGAACTGCACAACTACCTTCAAACGATCTACCGCAACTCGAACGCTCTCGAAATAATTGTGGAGCACCTCGGCGAGGGCGAGTGGCGTGCCGATGTCCTCAGTGCGTTCGCATCACATAGCAACCAGAATTTAGCGTTCTGTGTTCTGACGGACATCCAGTTTATGGCGAAATCGTTGCCCAAGCGACTGCGCTGAGCCCCACCGCCGCAAAAGAGGTAGCTGCTGCGAGGGCGCTGGTGCACCATCGCGGGTGGTAATTTAATTCACCCCTGCTGCAGGCTGTGTGACTCATTTGGCCGGTCTTTCTGTTTTTCTGCAATTATGCTCATACCTTCGGGATCAGGCTGCTATGAATTATTATACATTCAGCCTGATACGTTGGACTATATTATATACCTGTCGACTGGGGCTTTATATACCCCATTTAATCGGTTTAATTCACATTTGTATCTCATATATGGCCTCCTAGCAGTGGTAGTGGCAGATAGTAGCACTGAAATTTCTAATATACCTTTTATGTGCTGCGAGCTATGCACCAATACCTCAAGGCTCGTCGCCTGTTCGATGCCCATACGGTGCGAAAGCACCATAAATTCAAACTCTTTTAAAAAACAATAAATCCCTTTAGCACACACTGCAATTTGCGTATCGAGTATCAGTTAATTCTCAGCTCACAACGATAATGACACGCAGCGCACTCAAACCCCGGAGTGTAGCAGGGACCGGACGAGTGCCGGCATGGTCGCAAAGATTTGCTGGACGATGCTCTCATTCAGCGCTCGAATCATCTTCTGTGGCCAATCACATAGTAATTCGGTACGGAAATACGGAAATACGAGTGACAATTGCATTCTCGGTTTGGTTGAGGATTCAATAGAATTCTTCATGTTCTGGTCAAATTTTGATGTCTAGAAAGGTTAAGGGTATAATGCAGTAGAAAGCAAGGTGTTTAGGTGGTCGTAATGGTCGTCGCGGGTAACAGGCAGCACTTGGGCAGCATAGGAGGGGTTTGGGGTAGAGCACGTTAGGCGTACCGCATATGATAAGCGCCACGAAGGCTGCTCGTTGCCTTGTTAGGGTCGTATTATAGTGCTGAGGCCTTGTGATGTGCTCAATAGGCTGATAGTAACCTTGTAATAGCTATAGAAGGGTGCTGGTGTGCATCCAATACAACATGTAATAAATAGCCTGTCCGAGCAAGTGACGCATATCTCCCTGCGCTGTGCCCGGCATCATGCATCATGCATAAATTCCCCGCCAGTGTGCGTGCTGGCGCCGCGATGCGCTCGCTGGGGTGTTGAAGTCGTTGGCGGGCTTAGCTAGACGTGACGAGGTGGTGTTGGCGAGTCGAAGGCAATATTAATGGCGGCGACGCTGTCGTAGTTAGTGAAGGGGACGATGAACAAATTCTTGCGAGGGACGATGATCGCGAGCTCGGAGTACTGGAGTGACTCGACAGATCAAGTCGCTGTCACCTGCCACCCAGCCGGTCCAACCGGTGCCAAAAACGCCGGGATTCCGGAATCAGGGAGTTCCTGAAATTTCCTGGACTTCTCTTGCCTTTCAGTTTTCAAACATTCACGCAGTCTGCCGCTCTGCCCCGCACGATCCCGGCCGATCCCTTCGCGCGCAGCACCAGAGACGAGTTTCTACGCATCCCCTATCTTGTGACGTTCCGTCTCTGAGGTTGGCCGTTGTTGCACAACATGTAAGCACCATGAGCTTCATTATTAGCTGGGCAGCGGACTCAAAGTTGGCGCAGCAGATCGCAGCAACTTTTCGCATGGCACTCAGTATCTGACATGACTCCGAAGCTCCTCTCAAGCGTTGTCGCCATAATAGCTCACCCTTGTACTGATATAATTGCTAACCCGAGCCCGCACCGTGTTCGAGTCTCCAACCCGCTCTTCTCCCAGGGCTATGAGTACATCGAAGCGCAGTCCTTGGTGGCGTAAAGACTCGTGGCTCACTCACTCCATCTACCGGTTCTCCGTTCTTCTGCGCACAGATATGTTCATTCTCCCTTGTTTCTTGCGGGGAACTCGCTTAAGCTCTCAATCAACTCATGAATGCGCAGGTGTCTGGTTATTCCCGCAGGCATGATCTCCAGGTCCCATCCGAGGCCTTCAAACGATTCTTTCCTGCACAGAGTTACTTTGCTCGCATATAAAGTGACCCGAGGCAAAGAGCTCACATCTGCCATATCCCCAGCGTACTAGCAAGCATCTCCTTCCACTCCCAATAATCAGCTCCTCCGAGACACTTAATACTTGGGCTTCGAGGTTTCCGGAATTCATAATTTTTTACACCTCAAGATGCTATGCCAAGCTCCGACACACTCTTGTGAGTATTCCCAACATCTGCGCTCCCGCGCGTCATACTAACTGCTACATATAGATCGCCAGGAACTGCATAACTACCTTCAAGCCATCTACCGCAACTCGAATGCTCTGGAAATACTTACGGAGCACGTCGGCGGGGGTGTGTGGCGTGCCGATGTCCTCAGTGTGTTCGCGTCATATGGCAGCCACCTTTTAGCGCTCTGATGTTCTGACGAATGTCCAGTTTATGGCGCGCTCGTTTCCCAGGCGACTGCGCTGAACCCCACCGTTGCGAGAGAGGCAGCCGCTGCGAGGGCGTTGGTACACTATCGCGGGTGGTAAAGTAAGTTACCCCTGCTGTGACTCATTCGGTCCGGTCTTTCTGTTTTTCTGCAACTATACGCATACTTACCTTCGGGATCATGCTAATAAGAATTATCATTATGAATTCTCTTATTTACAGCCTAATACTTTGGACTACATACCTATCAACTAGGGCTTTAGATGCCCCCATTACAGCCAGACAATAATCGATTGAGTCAAATTTCTCAATCGCTAGAGTGTATTAGCTAAGATGTATGTATATCGGCGTTTTGGATACTGAGATCTTACCGAGACATATGAGCTTGAAAAAAAATAAGGCTGCTCTACTCGAACACCACATAAAAATCTTCGACGATTTTGACTCGACGTGAGTAAGTGCGTGATAGGTTTCCACTACCTGGCAAGTGGAAAACTCGACAACGTAACCAGTGCGCCCTTAGGCCTTATGTTCCATAAATCCTTTGACTGCATCGAGCAAACGTGAGTGTATCGTAAATGCTCCCCCCGTCAAGGCGTCTGCTGCTCAGTGGTGGCGATGTGTCGCGTGAGCTGTCCACTGCCAATAATACGGAGGCACCCAACACTCAACCAAGTTACGACACCTACATATGTCAGCGGCCTGGAACCCAACGCGCGGATGTATTATACACATCAGATAAATTATCGTTACTCCTTCCTGAGAGCCTCGATGACCAATCCATAACAGTAATGAGTACCCCACAGCTCTGAAACCGAAATTTCCTTTGGTGGTGCTGAGCGTCTGATTGGTCTACATCATACTCGGGGTGGATCGCGCCTGTTGGACTGCTGGTTATTTGGTTCTATCATTGCCTGATCTTGCGAGAAATATTAATTAGCATCTGGCTCGTTCGATGGATGCATCCCCTTCTCGCTCTCGCCGTCATCAAGACGGAAAATATTGCCCGGCCGGAGGTATACGAGGCCCACGGCCGCAGCGAGACCCACATCATCTCCGCGTCCCTGAGTAAAGCTGTGATCCAAACCCACATCCTGGCCGCATAGAGTGGTTTGCATACTAATCGCATATAAAGACCCGTCGATCCTGCAGCTAATCACCATCCAAAATGACCACCCAGAAAGCCCTAATTCTCCCCGCCGCGTTCAGCGACTTCATCATCGCACCCCACCCCATCCCAGTCCCAGGACCCGGCGATGTCCTCGTGCGCAACGAAGCCGTCGCGCTCAACCCCGTCGACCGCTATCTCCAAAAGACCCCCTTCGGCGAGCAGTACCTCACCTTCCCCACGGTGATCGGCACAGACTTTGCGGGCATCGTGGTTAAAGTCGGCGACGGCGTGACCTCGCTCCAGGAGGGGGACCGCGTGGTGGCGAACGGCAACTGGGGCACTGGGCGCGGTGCGTTCCAGGAGTACACCATCGCGACGGCCAAGTATGCTTCCAAGCTGCCCACCAACGTCTCCTTCGACGAGGCGGCTTCGATCCCGCTCACGATGATCACCGCCGCTGTGGGTTTCTACCAGAAGGGCGCCATGGGCGCGGGGCTGCGCGCCCCCTGGGAGGAGAACGGGCGCGGGCACTACAAGGGCATACCGATACTCATAACTGGCGGCGCGTCCTCAGTCGGGTGCTTTGGTGCGCCTATCCATAAATGCAGACTTACAATGATATCACATACTGACAGACCCCAGCCATCCAGCTTGCGAAGCTCTCCGGCTTCTCGCCCATCTACACCACCGCCTCCCCCAAACACACCGTCTACCTCCAATCGCTCGGCGCCACGCACGTCATCGACCGCAACGAGCCGCTCGACGTTGCCGCTGCTGCGCTCTCCGGCGAGAAATTTACCGTGATCATGGACGTGATAACAGCTGGCGACAGCCTGCGCACCACCCCGCTCCTGCTCGCGCCGGGGGGCACGCTTGTGCTGTTCCGCCCCGCCGTGGAAGGGCTGGGGCCGCTGCCGGAGGGGGCCAAGACGAAGTTCGTGTGGGGCAGCCCGTTCCACCCCGATAATGGGGAGGTGGGTGAGGGGCTTTATGGGAGTTTGGGGAAGTGGCTGGAGGATGGTGATGTTAAAGTCTGTGTCCTATTCTTGTTCTAATTTTCATGCACGCTGACCTCACTCTGTAATTTCAACCAACAGCCGAACAAGGTCGATATCCTCCCGGGTGGGTTCGCGGGCATCGAGGGGGGCTTGCAGAGGCTAGAAGCGCGGACGGTGAGCGGGCTGAAGCTCGTTGCGCGCCCTAGGGAGACAGCTAGTTTGGAGAAGTAGTTCAAGCAATAATTATACAGGCTGTCATAGTCGTTGGACACACAAATGTAAATCGGATTTGATGAAATATGAACATCGGACAAAGAACATGCGCTGTTTTCTAGCGAAAACTCCTGTGCGACCATGTTTGCAGTTGCATCAGCTGAGCTGATAGTCAGTCTTACCAGAGCAGCATCTGAGATCATGCATCGATCATGGAGAGGAGAGCGTCGGTGAGTGTCGCTGCAAATTTGCGGAACCCAATTATGCGAAGATCTGGCGGACAAACCAACTTGAAGGACAAACTCACCGAAGTTTTAGCTCGTCGAGATTGACTCGTATCGAATTTATTGGATGGTAACTTACGTTGAGCTTCGGACAGCAGCAGAGATTACTTGAAGTGACCTGGGGTCAGTGTGGTACGTGCAGATCCTTCAACACGTCGACCTATTACCTCGTGGGCGAATATTAGGTAATCTGAGCCGTGGCGCGGTGTTTTTGCGGTACTCCGCTTCTTTCCTGCCACTAGTACTGGCAACCAACTACCAACCACTTGCTAGCCTGGTGCATTTCGACATGTTCCAGTCCTGTAAAACCACGAAATTAAACGGTACAGAAAGTTGCTGTAAGCTGCCTGAATGAATCAGATTTGCATCCGCGGTGCGCGAAGAACCGTTGTTTGGTGTATGCCTAGCTCCTGGAGACTCATCGCGGCCGTGCTGACGTCTATTACTTACCTACCCATCGGTGTCCAGAAACCTCCGGCCGATGGAGACCCACTGTTATCATGGACAGCTAATTTCCGCTTATGCTGGCCTGCCTATTACTTAGTTCCCGGAGACTCAGCAGGCCACATCATCACGGCCGTGCTGGCGTCTATTACTCTCGGTATTCGGAACCTCCGGCCGATGGAAACCTACCACCGTTATGCCATGGCCAGCTAACTTCCGCTTGTGCTGGTCAACTTACCAGGGTGTTTGATTTTACTATGATGATAAGTCGGTCAAGGATTGGCTGAAAAGGAACATCGTAGTCCCCGCCTTGACTCACAAGGACAGTCCTTTGCAACAGTCTTCTGCAAAAAATTCGAAGGACAAGTGTCTTCTACGGCGAGCCATTTTGATTTCCACTCGCGCTGTGGCGAAGGCTTTGGAAATCATGTAATTCAGGCTTGTGGAGAGTGGTGTCAAGTACGCGTCGGGCTTTGCGGATTGCAGTCATTTCCATAACGTAATGCTATCAGATTTAGCCCATCTTGTTACACTCAACAGCTCCCGCGTCGGCCGTCGACCGACATAGACTGTGAGCCTCTAGCAGACTATGCAGCATGCTGGCCGCTTTTGCGTCAAAGGTTTCAATCGCTACGATATATAAAGGGCGCTTCCCTACCTGATTTTGAATCAAACACAAAGCAGCTCTCTCCTCGTACACCCAATTGCACCATCATCATGTCTCTTCCTGCTCCCAAAGTCCTCATCGTTGGCGCCGGTCCTTCCGGCCTTATATGTGAGCACTTCAACCATCTTGATTTCGTTCAATTGTTCTAATGTGAGCTCAAAACAAAGCCGCTCTCACCCTGCTCCAGAACGGCGTGCCTGTCAGAATCATCGCCAAGGAAGAATCCTACCGTCCTGGACAGCGCGGCTCTGGTATCTCGGTAAGTACATTTTATAAATTTGATCTGAGGCAGGTTATCATTGCTGATATCAAATTATGACCAGGCTCGCACCATGGAGATCTACAAGTTCCTAGGCGTGGACGAAGTCCCGCAGAAAGCTATTTTCAATTTTGACGTGCTTGAGCACGCGCAAGGCGAAGCCAAAGTGAACAATGTCGTACGCATGATGCCCTGGGCGGAGCCCACTCCGAGCTGTCCCTGGGTACGCCTTTCCGTTGATTTGAGACTACTTTGCTAAAGCGCTCTTTTCTTTTCTTGCAGAGGACTTATCTTATGATGGGTCAGAACTCCGCGGAAGAGATTCTTCGCTCACACCTCGCAAAATACGGCTGCACAGTTGAGCTCGGAACGGCTTTGACAACTTTTAAGCAGGATTCTGAACACATCACCGCGGTTTTGACAAAATCTGTGAATGGGAAAGAACATACGGAGACTATCGACGTCGACTGGCTCGTCGGAGCTGATGGTGCTCGTGGTACATGCCCGTTCTTTCGCACTACAGTGACGATGAAACTGAAAGTGTGTTTCAATTTGCAGGTGTGACGCGCAAGGCGCTAGGTCTCACGTTCCTCGGGGAGACAACTGAGAACCAGAATATGGTCATTGGAGATGTGCATATCAAAGGCCTCTCGACAGTCGTACGCCATTTCTCAAATACTCTGGTTTTACGCTCATTCAAGCCCATATCCAGGGTTGGCACAATTACGGAGAGAGGTCCAGCATATTGTTCGTATCATCAACCGAAAACCAAACCGGTACTAATTTTGCTATCCAGATTGACTGTCAAGCCAGGCGAAAAGCTCGACAATGGCACATTCCAATTCTTCATCATGGGTCCTGACGTCGACCACGTAAAATTGAGCTCGGACACGACCGCGCTGCTCGAGTTCTTCGCAAAGCAATCTGGCTTGCCGAGGGAGGCATTCGGGGATGTCGTGTGGGTGGCTGATTACAAGTAAGTTTATTTTATGTTCTTGTTGGGTCTTGCGCTTATTGGGATCTTTCTCTTTTCAAAGCCCGAAATTCAGGATGGTGGACAAGTTTGTAGAGGGTCGTTGTTTCGTTGTGGGAGGTACGTAGCCCAAGTTTCCTCCGGAATTACTATCAGTCAACTCACGATGCTCCTCTAGATGCCGCACACGTTCATTCGCCTATGGGAGGACAGGTAACGGCCCACTTATGTGCATGCGTTAATAATATTAATCACCATCTATCCAAATAGGGCATGAACTCAAGCATCCAGGACTCGGTGAGTCTGTGTGATTATGATCTTCGTCTTCCATTGACTTACCAAATGCCTAGTTCAACCTCGCATGGAAGTTAGCTCTCGTAGCCAAAGGCCACGCGCCCCCCACCCTTCTTCAGAGCTACAATGACGAACGCCTCCCGGTCATCGCTGCGATGCTCAACATAAGCAAAACCATGCAGAATACTGCGGTCGATCCACAATCGGAAAACCCATGGGTGCGAAGTGAGAAGCTGCTGCAACTCGGGGTGAATTATAGAGGCAGCAGTATCGTCATCGACGAAACCGAAGATGGGGCCGATGGCGTTCAGCCTACAGGCGACTCTTACATCATCGACGGGACACTGAAAGGTGGCGACAGAGCTCCGGATGCACCGAATCTCCTGGATACGCGGTCGCAAAATGGGCTTACGACGGCACGATTCTTCGACATATTCAAACCATACACCCACACCGTCCTCATTTTCAGTTCTGCAGCCGCTACCTCCCAGTGCACCGCCGTCCTCCGTGCCCTGCAGCAATACCCAGAGGGCTGTATCCAGTCTGCCGTAGTCCACACTTTCGAGGTGTACAGGGCTGGCGATACTGGCTTGGAGCTCGCTACGATGGTTCTGAAGGATAACTTGGGCCATGCATACGAAGGGTACGCGGTGGCGCCTCGTGCGGAGGTGATCACTGTTTACATTGTCAGGCCGGATGGGGTCGTTGGTGGAAAGGTCCGGGGTGTTGAAGGCGTCGAGAAATATTTCAGCGGTATCTTGCAGTGAAGTCCAGATTTTCTGGCCATATTGTCGAATCTATAAGGATGCATGTAATTCAAAATCTTCTCTCTCGTTCCGGAGCCCAAACACAACGAATACACGCAAGTTTATATAACACATAAACTGATAAAGCTCTTGAGCTTTCTGAGAGCCGGCAAGGTTGGATCCACAATCGCTATTCTTATAATATTTCGCCCTATGGATGCACAGACGTAGCCATTGACTTTTCGCCCCAGGCTTCCGACCCAGAAAGGCAATAGCCTAAGGAGGCAAGCTACGCCTGTTCCGTGTTGGTGGAAGAAGGACGCTAACGTCCCGCCGTTCCGTTATGGGTGACCGATGCCTCCCGCCCTGTCCGCTGTCATCCCAAACCACCATATGCCCCCCCGCCGTCTTGCTCTTGCTTGTTCCCCTGACCATGCCTCCTTTTCTTCTCCAAGTATTGTCTAGGGGTGATCTCCCCCATCGCTTTTATGGTCTCTGCACAATTTTCTGACCGCTATTTTGCTCTGGAGGGGGTCTTGGTTGTTTTGCTGGCGGTTACTGGGCGGTCAAGCAGGAACAGGTGGGTAAGCTTTATAATCTACCTATTATCTTTCTGTTTCCTTCATCACCATGTACACATCCATCAAATTTGCATACCCATACATATGTCCCAGTATCACAGCACCCTCTCTTCATGCCTCTTCCCCTGCACCCCCTTAACTGCATCACCACATACCCGCCTACAAGGCCATCCCTCTGAAGCCCGCCTCTACACATTGCTATCATGTTATTTGAGTTATTTACCTGCCTCTTGCCCTGACCCTCATTCATTAGTATAGTCATGTTTTGTAATATGATCAATAAAATCGCATTTTTGAATCAGAAATGCCATGAGCCCTCCAAATGAAAGAACAGAGACTTCATGAACAAATCCATAACTTTGGGTAACACTTGCTCTGTCTACTTCGCGAGACGACTATGGGGAGGCGCGATCATACACCTTGTAATGCTGTAACTGCTGTAACGCGGCGGGCAGCCAGAATACACTAAAACGCCCAGTCGGATGCTAGCCTGAAACGCGTAAGACCGGCCGTTAGCTCCATTGCCTCTCTCGGTCAGAAGCCTGGGGCGAAAAGTCCTCAACTCACAGACGTCAAGCTAAATCTGTCATTAGAGTGCCAGGCTCCTGCCTAGGCTCGGGCGTCACTGGCGCTGTGTTGCCCTTATCCACGACTGTACCTTGACTGTACCTTTCAATTTGTATCCGGACCCTATATTGATATCAACTACTCCGAGTCTCCGATGCTCGTAGCTCCAGATAAAGGCGCAATCCCATTAGAATCGAGGTCATATCTAACCTAACCCCCTCTATCGCCGGCCAACCGGAGCAGGCCTCCTGTTGTGCACGCAGCCAGCTTGGCATCCTTATGCGGATCAATATATTCCAACAGTATATTTCGAAGCCAATGCCACAGCTGCGGACCATCAACTACCTGATATCCCCATCCCCGTGGATGCTGGGCTATGCTGAGACAGCCCACGCAACCCAGCACCGCGGCCGCAGCCACTGCGTCAACCGCCGAGCTCCGCCGCGAGAACTGAGTTGCCGGCGAATCCCACACCCACTCATCCTGAATTATCTTCCTCCAAATGTTAACCACAACGTTGATTTCATTACCGTAAGATAAGTAATACTTGCTGCTTATTAAAATGGTCAGGGGGCAAAGGGCTGCGCTGTCGATTTCGCGTGCTTGGTAGGTATGACTGTATTATTCAAATGTGGCGATGGATACATCAGTATTGGGTTTAGTACAAAATGCATAGGAAGCTAATAAAGCGCATATAGGTATAGATGAGTGATACGAGTGACTAGATCATCCTTCATATAGTGCTGTAGATTTAATGTAAAGTGAAAGAACCAGACAGGCGGCACGCTATCTGCGTCGCGCGTAAACCTGCTCTAAAACTATGTAGTGAGGTGCCTTGGCCTCATCAAGTTCTTGCCGACATCCATTCTCGAGCTCGTCGACGTAGGCCACCGATAAGCCGCTGGCGAGGAGAAGTGGCCGTCCGGATTTCAAGAATTCCTGTAGACCAGATGATTCAGCGTTGATCAACTAATGGTCAGACGCGGTCAGACGAACCTTGATATCATCCCGCATGAGCCGCCCCAAGTCATTCTGATGTTTCGTCTCTGGATCATGCCCTTTCAACCACGGCGACGTAGGTGTCCAAAAGCCACGGTATGTCACGTCTGTAAACGCTGGAATGTCTTTAACCCACCCATACATGTGAGATGCGGAGTCCAGACAGCCACCACGGCGGCCGACAGCAATGTAGATTTTGTCAAACCACCTCGGGAGCCACGTAGAACCTGGGGCTTCTGAAGGAGGTACAATCTGCCTGTTGTTGTCGAAGATTTTGTAACCGAACTCCAGCATGTCAATCAGTCCTCCGGGGCGTAAGACGCGGCTTATATGGACAATGAGTCCTGCGTAATCTTTGATCTGAGGAGGATGAGTTTAGGTGTGAGAGTGAGAGCCAAGTCATGAACAGTAACGCACTCCTGTATTGATAAGACGCATATGCACGACGTTGAAGTCGCCGTAAAAGTGTTCTAGACCAAGATTGATATCATCAACCTCGCTCCTGTTCTCGATGGTCAGATTTGCATGTTTCACATGTAAGTTATGCATAGAGTGAGCTTGCCTGCAATTGGGAGGCATATCACTGAACAATGATATGAATATAGCTTAATCGAAAGTTGATATCACAAAGGTCTCACAGAATTTGCATAGGGACTAGATCCACAGCAACGCAGCTTGCTTCTGGGAAATCATGGGCGGCGTCCATGATCCTGAGCAATTATCAAAAAGGCTCAGAGGTTGAGCTTGTTTGACTCACCAGTTACCACCACCACACCCTAAATCGAGGATGGCTTTGGTCTCGCCATGATCATCTTGGCGCATGGCCTCAAGTATGGGGGGCGGGTACTTCCCCATAATTTTTGTCATCAAGATGTGCTGGTGGTCTGCGCAATGGTGTTAACAGAGGGTCAAGAATCAAAGGCAGGCAACTCACTAAGTCTGTTCACTTCGTCGTCGTCGGCGGGAAGAAGGTACACGTCCGAGTAGTTGTTTACTCCCCTGCCATGCTCTTCTCTAATGGCCTGCGCCCGCACCGAGTCCGTCACAGATACTACAGACCGTGCAGGAGAGGCCGATCGCACAGACATATCAACAGAGGTTCTTGAGCTTGCTTCGCTACGATAGGTACCCATAGACGCATCGGAATGGTCGCTCTGGCTGCTATCCGACATGCTATCATCCCAGTGGTCCGAGTAGTCCGAAAGAGCATCCATCGTTGGCGAATATTTGTGGTGGGCAGCGAAAATCGGTCTCAAGATCAAACAGACCTACAATGTGGTATTTATGCGAGAAACGGCACGAGGGAAAGAGGCCTGTATAAAGGGAACGTGGGATGCAAGTGCTGAGCAGCTGCCTCTCTACAAAAACACAACCCCTTGGACGATCGACTAAGTCCGCCGAAATCTCTGACCTTCGGTTCCGAACATCTACCAATATTAATACCGCATGCCAACCGCATGCTCATGAAAGCTATAGTACATATATGATAATGCGTTTGTATCAAATTACCATCCCATAACGAACTTCCAAAAAAATTGCATGGTGGAAGAATCTCAGGATTTGCACTCATCTCCATTTCAGGCCACCGAGGATATTGCCCAGGAAGAGCTGGGATAACGCTGAAACCGAAGCGATCATTGTTTCACAGAGTACGAGAGCCTGAGAAATAGCACGAAAATTCTCCCGTTTGTTGAGACTCGGATTTGGAGGATGACAGAGCGTTCCATCATGATTGGTAGGGGTGGATGCCCAGGACCCGTGACAATCTGCAGACGCTGCTGTTAATGAGCACAGCGCCTTTAATAGAGCAGCTCGTGGTTGAATAAACTAGTGTATTATGGGCGGTTGTTGTGTATGAGCTTGCGATTGGCTTGCAAGGTAGATGATGGAGAATTGGCACAGCGGGCCGGGGCTGCCGCTGCAAAACGCTTATACGATTCAAATTGATCAGCAAGCACATGTTAAATGATATGCCCACGTTATATCGAGCCCCTTTGCCCATCTCCGCCGAGCCAAGCACAAGTTGCATGTGTCGCCTGCAATGAAGCGCATGGGCCTTGGCGCGATAGTTACAGTATTTAGGTGGGCACACAGTCATAGCATACCAAAGACGGACAGTTGGACGATGGAAAACAAAGATGATCGATAGAAAGTGGATGGTAGATGGCATTGATAGAAAGCTTACTACGTAACCTCCACAGTTGTCTCGACCTCCGTGATGCTCGACCACTTCTCTGCGACACGGTCCGCCCGACGCGCGCGCGGCCTGTGAAGCAGACATGAGCATGTAAGTCGTGAGGTCTTCTCGGCCTTTGCTCTACATATGTATGTGCTCCCTGAACATGCGCTCCTTCTTGAACACGTCACCCTTGGACCTTTGGTAGAGCGCGCGGTACCTGAACCCGCAATCCGGTGAGCCTCCATCACCACCGTGGACCGGGCGGATCACTCACATATGCTTATCAATCTTGCCGGCCTCTCTGTACTCCTCAGCAGCCGTCTCAGCACCCGCTGGATCCTCATCCGGACCACCTTCGTGGGCATTCGTACCCTTAGGCTTTCCCGGGCCAGTGTGATGCCCTTACGCTTCGCTGGCAATGCGCACAGTTCACAGTTGGCTACAAGATTTCTGCAAGACTTTTGCTCGTCCGTTCAAGCAAGTAACAAGATCTACTCGAGGAACCGGAATGTTGGCAACAAATGAGCCAATTTTTACATTGATGTGGCAGGCCACAGTGAAAGCACGTACTCTGCGTATGATAAAACGACATTCCCAAGTTTAATTAACCCAAAATATGGGCATGGATCCATAATCCAAACTCTGCAGGTTCCTGAAGGGCCTACGATCGGACGGATTGAGTTTGTCGCCATAGCCGAGATAGAAAAGGCAAACGCAATGTATCGCGTGTGTCTTGGATGTGTGAAGGTCCTGGAGTCAAAAGACGAAGCAAGAAGAGAGTTTGGGAAAGATAATTGATATTGGAGCGACAACAAACTTACAAAGGGACAATTGAACTTATTGAACATGAAGTCCTTTGCGTCACGTGGCAACCAGGTTCTTCTTCTGAATCTCTTTCACAGTCACTTGCATGCCTTCGGTCCAAATTTAGGGTATGGACCAGTGGCGTATTTTCTTTCTAAGACTACGGCGAGGCTCTTGTATTTCCCATCTCAGATCTATGCTATGAGTAGCTTGGGGCTTTCTTTCAATCTCTACTTGAAATGAAAAGTGATTTCTTGACATTCCTGAGCCACTAGGGTCCTCAGCCGCGCCTGAGTCTCAGTGTTTACTGGGACACCACAATCTGGGGCTACGACACAGACGTAGACGCCTCAAGCGCTTCCTCGAACTGGCGCACTGAAGGAACGAAGTATTACCACAGGAGGCCTACCACAAGGGACTCGCCTTTTGCTATGCGTGTTTTGTTGTCGAAGGAACATTCTGATATCGATGAACCCAATAAGAACATTAAAAATGCATTTCCAGTCATGACTACCCGTCCCAAACCCAATCTCTAGAACTTGACCTTCGACACGGTCTCGTAGAACGACTTGCCCTGGATCTCAGCGACCTCGAGCTCAAGCGCGCTCGGCTGGCGCGAGCCATCGGGAGCCGCGAATGCGCCCGCTCCCCACGGCGAGCCCCCGTGCACCTCCTTCAAGTTCGTCAGCTGCGCAAAATTGTTCTTGTACCCAAGCGGCACGTAGATGATCCCGTGGTGCGCGAACGTGCTCAGCGCCGCAATTGCCGTGCTCTCCTGCCCGCCGCCCAGCCCCGCCGTGGACACGAACACGCCGGCGTACTTGCCGTGCAGCCCGCCGCTGCCCCAGAGCCCACCGGTCGAGTCGATGAACGCCTTCCACTGCGCGGGGAAGCTGCCGAACCGCGTGGGGATGCCGAGGAGGAAGGCGTCGAAGGTCGCGAGCTTGTCGGCGGTGATGACCTCGTAGGCGGGCTTTGCGGGCGCGTACATCTTCGCCAGGATATCCGCGGGGAGGGTCTCGGGGACTCTGCATTCGAAAGCACGGTCAGATAAGAAGGGGCAGAGGAAGGGGCATACGCACTGGAAGATGGTCGCGGACCCGCCGGCGGCTTCGACGCCCTTCTTCTCAGCCTCGGCGACTGCGCGAAACAAAGGTCAGTCTCGTTCGTATGCCTCAACAACTTGCTCATGGCCCGACGCACGTTTGGCGATGTGGCCGTACATTGAGTAGATGACAATGGCGACCTTGGGAGCAGGCATGGTGGATGCGGTAGCAGGGGTGGTAGTAGTAGTGGGTTTAGAAGTGGGTGTGGAGGTGGAGGTTGCTGAAGAGGTTGCTGGCTTTTTATCCTCAGTAAAATTGGCCTTTTGACGTTTTCCTGGGAAGCACATGTGATGTCCTACAGTTCTATTTCGGACAAGCCTATAATATACCCTTCCCTGGTGGGTGCATTATCGGCCAGGAGTGGGGCCAGGATCCACTGATTACCGTGGCTGGCGTGCCTCGTCGTGAGACGTTGTTGCCATTCTCGACCATCGATAGCATGCTGACATATGGCGCCTTCCGACACAATCCGATTTTTTGCACCCCTAAGGTAATCACAAATTGCAGAACGGGGAAGTTTCCTCACACGAACGCGAATTGGGTTACCATATTAAGTTAGTTTGTCACCAACCTGAGAGTCGGCGGGGGGAAATTTGTCCCTTTTCAAGCCACTTCGACTGATGTTCATTTCAAAATGCGCGTAATATCAGCTTCGTGTTTGCTTCGTGTCTTATTATTCAGCAGCCAGCTTACAGATCGACTTTGTGTACGATTATTCAGCCAGCCAGCTTACATATCGACTTCATAATGCAAACATGTCATAGACGCACAGAGCCTGAATATACTGCTACAAAGCATCAACTTACAAGGAGAACAGGGGCGTCAAAACTCAACATCCATGTCCGGGCCGATTGCCGCGTGCACGTGCAACCAGGTTTCGTGGCCCCCAATACCAGTGCTCATCTGTGCTCATGTATAATACAGCTTGTAGTGTCATTGCCAAAATGTTTTGAACTGGTGTGATGTGGTTTGACAGCGGAATTACCAATGGTGTGGCTGCTAACTTGAAGGCTTCAGTGGTTGAACGTCTTTATCGTACTAGTATGTCTCGTCCTGGGCATCTGATAGCTGCTCTATTTATCTACTCATTGGACTTCTAATATAAAGCAAATGCCTTCAGTGCTTTGAAGATGCCGGCATTCGGGAGGGATGTTTCAGCAATTCCCTATGCCACATCTGCCATGCATTGGTACGTTGCAGAACCACCTTCAAACAGCCTCTAAATCCTGTTGATGGCTCCCAAATCACTTTCAAACCCCTTTGCGGCATACAGCGTCGATCATATATTGCAGGTGGTCGGACGTGACTTATGGTAGCTGATGGGTCATCTGGAACTGAGTCTTTCGAGTGGACCTGCGCTCACATCAACTGCAGATAATAGGCAACATAAAAGTTTGCAGCGAGAGCGATAGACCTGTGTACTTAATTATAATGCGTATTGCCAACAATACGATCACTTCTCTGCCGCGGGACTGCCGCAGGACTGCCGCGCACACCGCTCGTTTGGTCCTCCGATCTGATACGAGCAAAACAGCCGTGATACGTTGGTGGTCACCGGTGAGGTTCGGTTTATATTTCCGACAATCCCACTAAGTACATAAGGACGCCGGAAACAAGATATACGAAGGTTTGATAGCTTGAATTGATGCGATGAAGGCGCCCATTTTCATCGCGATAGGGGTTAGGGTCAAGCTAGGGTCGCTATCTGAACAGACTTTTGCACCCTTTGTTGGCCACTATTTTCCCATTTGGTGACCCTGTTTGTGGAAGTTGGCATCTCTGGCCGAGAGTCCCGACTGCTCTGTCAGAAGGGATCATAATGGAACCGACCCCCTCTATGGCCATTTCATCTTAGGCCTTACTCTCAGGCGGTCTTTAAGTAATAAGTTTAACCGCCAAATAACGCTTAGTTTTGGGTTGGGTAAGTACACGTCGCACGAGATGTGGTGTATCGGCGCTGGATGATAGGATGTAAGTGTCGTTTACTGAGCATAGCATTTACCAAATATGGTTCCTTGGCTGACCTATGATCCAACAACAATTCGACAACGATCTGCACTATATGCCAGTGTAAACATGTGAACGACTCGGGTCCCGAGAACACATCAGTCAAATTGGAACCCTGTAATACCTGTCGGGTTTCGGGCGGTACATGCCTGATCATCAATGGTTGGGTTGCGCCTGCGTAGCTGACAAGTGCTAAGCAGTCGCTGTTCATTTGAGGCATCTCACCTTCCTGAATCCGCTAGCAACTCACGATACTGTTCGGGGCCTAACATACATGAAGAGAATTATTCCGTTGCAAATTTACTGGTGTCAAAAGCGCTAGCGTGTATACTGTAGTCCATGGTTCTCTCGACCACGGCTCGGAAATGCCTTCGGCTGTTGAGGCTGCTCAAGAAATAAGTCAGCCTATCTCAGGTTACGCAAGAGTGATACGCACTTTGCTAGCATAGAATTGAAATATACTGCCGTAGGAAAATGGTCAGGTTTGCTGACGCCAGTGGCCCGAAGCGTAATTCAATGGGTCACTCACACTTGCCGACGATGAAAAGGGGAGCGAGGCAGCTCGCACTGTGATCCGGGCCTGTTTGGGCCTGCAGGGAGGACGTCCGCAGGTTAGTTTATGGGGTTTATTTCCTCAGGTGCCACGGGCACTTACTAGAGCACAAACCAAGACGGTTAGTAGGCTGGTAGGCATCATAAGTACGGAGATTGGAAGCAAGATTGGCATGTTATCATCACCACAGTAGAAGTCCTGTGCTCATACTAAGCCATATCAGCTGCTGCATGACTGGGTCAGTCCTAGACATCTGCGTTAGAATATCCGGCGGGTAACGTGACTGACTGCATGGTAGCGACAAACCTAGGCATTCCAACGCGATAAGATCTGAAGTAATATGTGAGAGATCCGGCGACGGTACCATCGCATACGACATTTCCCACAAATGCCAGAGAGAACTTCAACGAAAGGCATTGCGATGTTAAAAATCTGGCGATCAGAATCGAATAATTTTGAACTTACAAGCAAATGGTTTGAAGAGTCGGGTTGGTAGATATCAGGGTCCAGCATATCACCGGGATGGGTGACGAGATCTGCATAATTATGACAGGAATCGCACGATCTGTAAATTAGAGCTCACATATCATCGCGCTGAACTGCGCTACTAGCGAACTGATGCTCTTCGGGAAAAAGACGGTTTAAGGACAAAAATGGGGCTGCATCAAGTGCGGTGCTTACAATGATGACGAGCAATGCTACGTTCCGGCGACTGACTCTCCAGACCCGCAGGCAGAAGAAGCTAAGATGACACCAAGGCGGTTCAGCTCATGACCGAGTATCAGAAGGAAGCAGTACTGACCCTTGCACAAATAGCGTAATGAGGGCCTGGCGCAGGTGAGCTTATGGTTCGCAATATTTGTGCTGAGAGACAACTCACTGCGATCGCAAAAGAAAACTGTTAATGACATCAGCAGGTATTCAGGAATCCGTCAAGTATGGAAGGACAGACTTTGATTTGCCTGAAGACATGTTTAGTTGCCTGGTGTTATTTAAAGGGAATAGCGGAGTAGAGCAGAGCTAACCATGTGTCCGCGGGGCTCTTTTCAAGAGAAGCGTCGCCGCCTGTCCTAGAAAACCTTGCGCTCATTAGCATGCCCCAGAACATGTTCGAGAGCACTGATGTTTGGGCCAACTCCGCAATGCTGAGTTCTTCGTCAGTAGTTTGCATTCGGTATGTTCATTCGGTACAAACTTAAGTAGCAATACCTGAAAAATCACGATGTCAATTCATGAAGGGATAGATGATGATGGGCACTGACGATCAACTTCATGACTCTCCCATCGCGCGGGAAAGAGCGGTAATAGAGAACGCTCTGCGCGATGCTGATTCCATTCAGGCTTTGAATCAAAGATGTGAGGTTAAACTCGATAGCGATGAAGCAAGGTTCATAGCTACCTCAAGCTTATAATGAATCCTAAAGCGGCGGAATGAACGGTGAGCAATTTCATCTCATTTCGAGGAGGAGATCGTACCAATAAATCCTGGTGTGATTGCTGCTTGAGCCTGGGCGACACCCATTGATGGCGCTGCGACTGCAACTCAGCAGAGATGATAGAGAGACGAGACGACGTGGAAGTGGTTACACAAGCCTGATCCAAATTTTGCTTCCGCGAAATTGGGAAGTGTATTTTTTCGTTCTAAACGGTGGGTTGAGGGGAAGGCGCAAGACATCGACGGCGGGGAGGAAGAATAGGATCCGAGGAGAGGAGCGCAACGAGCGTATTGACGACAAACCTTGGCCGGCGGGAGAAGCAGCGGGATTGGAACTATGTACCTAGTTAAAAACTAGTGAAATTTCCTGTGGCCATGGGTACGTACATAAGTAGTAGGCGGAAAGCCACAAACTGTAGGTGGCGTCATGCAAGAACCTTATTTCACACTTCGTTCTGCCCCTATTTCACTGTTTTATGGCCGCTGGTCCGGTGATTTGGTCCATTTTTAGAGCAACTGTTTAGGCCCTTGGGCCTTGAGGCCTAAGTATATAGCTACGTCCTCAATGATCCATGTGTGCGTTGGTGTATGCATGTATGAGTGCATGCTGGAGTCCGTGCGAATCGGGCCAGGTTCGAGATCAAGGGACGAGGACGAGAAGGGACGAGGACGAGTGTGGCATGTCCCACTGGCAGGAACTTCCAGGAATTGATCGATTGGGACAAGGTTTATTAAGGCCCAGCTCGGCCGCGGCAAGTTTATGTAGACAAACTGATTTCTCAGGTTCCGAGCCGTCGGATCATGAGACATGACATTGACAGGTGGCGCACAGTGGCGCACCTGCACTCGAAATCTATTTTGGTTTTTTGAGACAACCCCGGGGGATTTCGGTCGCACGACATATGATTATTATGATAGCTTTGAGAGTTATCCCGTCCAAAATAGGTATGGGGTGCTCTAGATCTTGTGGGGATAGTTGAATTTAGAAACCCTGCGCCGAGCTAGCAAGCCCAACTCTCGCGTCAGCAGCAATCATTTACGGTTGCCCTTGCTGCATGGGTATTAATTTTTGCCACCACGCCACAGCGCCGTCAAGCCGCCACTTCTGCAGCAGTTCCCCCCAATCTCAACAAGTTCAACGGTGCGCCGGGTGCGGTCGGTGAGCGTTCCGGTAGTACGGTAAATTGAACCAACGTTGAAGTTAAATTTCAATGCAATGCTATCGTTTTTATGCCGGGGCCATCAATGTACATAATATCCCTGGTATCCAGCAGAACCACCAGATATTGACACATACTGCCACTGGTTCCTGGACATCCAAATTGTGGAGCGTTTGAAATGTGTTTGAAACATTTGTTTGACGCCCTGAGCTGACAGAAACATTCGAAAGAACTTGTGATGGGTGCCTCCCCGCCCTGGCTCACTCTGGAGAGGGGATACGTATGATAAATAGCCTTTTGGACGCGATTTGGGCTCTAGTCACATATCAAACCTAATGATGGCCCAAAAGTAATGTCAGTAATTATAATTTATATTCCATCATCATGCTGAACTTTGCCACCGACTCAGTAGGGACACTCGATACTTAGTTCACGGGTCCACGGCGGTGCATTTGATGGTGGTTTTCCATTTTCAGAGGCCATGCCCCTCCACACAGAGCTTCTGAACATCGAAAGTGTGAGTATACTCCTTCGAGCTAAGAGCTTAAACCGAATCAATTGTGCAAAAACCAAGGAGTTGGATTGGGGGGTGAAAACTGGTGGCACAGGGCTTGGAGGAGTTGCAGAGCTCCCGACGCTAAAATAGAGCCTGTGACATAATACCGTCGCCATGGACATCATGGACATCGTGAACTCGTGAACTATAAATTGAGTGTCCCCAGTGTGCACACCGGACACACCTTATTCAAGGTTGAGGGGAATTGCTGCGGCTTGTCGGCGCTGTGTGGTGGTAAGAGGGCCCGATGCTAGCACGGGTTCCCGTAAATAATTTAGAGTTGGGCTTAAAGTTACCAGCGCACCGCAGGGATTTTAAATAGAATCATCCGTTGCCAATGGAAAAATTGAAAGAACTAATTAATATATAAAACTTTGAAGGCTGGAAAGTCACCGGTTTAGATGTCTACAATGTACATGATGTACATACTGCCTTGTGCTACGTGTCTTGCGACACAAATGTGCATCACCTTGCCACCGGAGCCAAATAGAACACGCGCGTGATGTCCAAAAAGATTACTTCATCCCGATAAAATGATCGGCCACAGTGGTCCAGAGGACAATATATTCGCCGCCGCCGGCGAGCTTGACATCGATGCTCCACTCAATTCAGTTTCCATTCAGTTGCGATGTCAAACGCAGTCTAAAAAGCACGAGAGAATACGCTCTCATCAACAGCCATCAACCCCGGGTTTGTCTAACCCGACCTAGGCTTTAGTGGATAATCGGGGGTAAGATCTACGATGACTCAGTTTCCGGGATCAGCTAGTGCACCGACAAATTTTGTTATACATACAATCCCCCGGCCGTAAAATGGGGATCCCCATTCCAGGTCGTCTCTTCTCCGTCTCCTCGTCTCTTCATCTTCAAGGCTCAGTCGCAGCGCCATCAATGGGTGACATCCAGGCTGAAGCACTTCCTGTGACTATGCTGACGCAGGCAGCGCTCAGACCAGTATTTATCGGTACGATTTCACCCTCTAAATGCGGCGAAGTTGCTCAGTGCTGTCCATTCTGCCGCTTTAGGATTCCTTATAAGCTTGGGGTAGCTATGAACATTGCCTCATCACTATCACTATCTGTTTTAACCTCGCCTGACTTTGATTCAAAGCCTGAATGGAATCAGCATGGCGCAGAGTGTGTTATATTACCGTTCTTTCCCGCGTGATGGGAGGATTAAGAAATTGATGGTCAGTATGAATCATTGTCTATCCCTTCATGAATTGACATCGTGATTTTTCAGGTATTGCTACTTAAGTGTGTACCGAACGACCATACCGAATGCAGACTACTGATGAAGCGCTCAGTATTGCGGAGTTGATCCAAACATCAGCGCTTGCGAGCATGTTCTGGCGCCTGCTAGTAGCCAATAGGTCTGGGTTAGGTGGCGGCGCGGCACGGGCTGATCTTGCAAAGAGCCACGCGGACCCATGGTTAGCTCTGCTCTATTTCCACTAATCCCTTTAAATAACGCCAGGGACTGCACTTGTTTTCAGGCAGATCAAGGTCTGTGCTTCAGGCCTAACGAATTCCTGAACACCTGCTGATATCATTGGCAGTTCTCCTTTGCGATCACAGTAAGTTGTTTCTCAGCACGGCTACTACGAGCCATAAGCTCACCCGCGCCAGGCCCTCATTACGTTACTCGTGCAATGGTCAGTACTGCCTCCTTCTGATCCTGTGTCTTGACTCTTGAGCTGAACTGCCTTCGTGTCATCTAAGCTTCTTCTGCCTTCGTGTCTGGAGAGTCAGTCTCGGGAATGTGCTATTGGTCCTTGTCATTGTAAGTACCGCATTTAATACATCCTCATTTTTGATTCTCAAACAGCCTTTTCCCGAAGGGCATCTCCGGGCTAGTGCAGCTGGGCGCGATGATATGTGAGCTCTCATTATTTTACGACGGTTGGCACGGATCACGTGATGCATGTCATCGTCCCACAGATCTCGTCACCCATACCGATAATATGCTGGACCCTGTGAACTACCTATCTGGCTCTTCCGGCTATTGGCTTGTAAGTTTACCGTTATTCAGAGTCTATTCGTCAGATTTCTGACATTGCAATGCCTTGCGTTGAAGTTTTCGCTGTCATTTGTGGCAAATATCCTGTGCGATGGTACCGTCGCCGGATCTCTCACGTATTACTTCAAATCGTATCGCACCGGGATGCCGAGGTTCGTCGACACCCTGTGGTCAATGGTGTTTCCAGGCTGAATTTTGCCCATTGAATGCTAGAACCGAACCAATCATACAGCAACTGATATGGCTCAGTACGAGCACGGGACTTATGCTGTGGTAATGATGGCGTGCTAATCCTGCTTCCAATCTCCCTACTCACGATGTCTACCAGCCTATTAAATGCACTGGCTTGGGGTCTGGTAAGCGCTCACGGCATCTAAGCAAATATGCCCCATAAACTAATCTATGCACGTCCTTCCTTCCCAGGCTCAAGTTGACCCACATCATAGCGCAAAGTGCCTGGCTCCCCTGCTCGTCGTCGGCAAGTGTGAGTGACGCATTCAATTACGCTCTGAGCCACTGGCGCTAACAAACCCGGCCATTGTCCTCCGACAGTGTACGTCAATTCCATGGTGGCAAAGTGTGTTGCACCCTCATAGTCTGATCAAACCCTCTAAAAAGTACTAACACGTCTCTTGCGCAGCCTCAACAGCCGCAAGCATTTCCGCGCTGTGATCGAGAGGACCATGGACTACAGCATACACGCCAGCGCTTTTGACACTAGTAAATATGAATTTGCGACGGAATGATTCTCTGCATGTATATTAGGCCCTGGTAGTAATAGTGAATCGCACGACACCTCTAATAGGTGCATTTCAGCACTGCAGTCTCCACTCGCGCATGATAACTGTCTGTAAAGCAGGCGACTGGCTAGGATACGGATAGACAGGGCACTGGACGGTGGGTAGATGGTCGTAAAACATTAATATTGGTGTCCATAGTAATCGAGAGTAGTCAAGAGCTTGAAAGCCCAGTAATTTTGAGCAATATCCGTGTCAGAGCATACAAATGTAAATGTCCACATCCGCGCGTCGACACAGCACGGGTACAACAGCTAATCAGACAACAACGCGCTGGGGGTGTATGGCGCAAGAGAACGAGAACAATGGGCCCGGCCTCAGACCTGCGCGTAGGTGGGCGGTGGATACGCAGGTGGCGCATGCCCGTCCTGCGGCTGATACGGCGGGCTCGACGGGCCTTCGCTGCGCTTCACGTCGCCCCGGGGCGGACCTGGAGGGCCTGGGGGTGGAGGGTGGAACATCGGCATCGGAGGACCCGGATACGACTGGCCGTAGGCGGGGGCGTACTGCAGGTACTGCCGCGGCGACGCCAGAGGGGCCTGGCGCATGCGGCGGCGGCGCACCACAATCGTCGCATAAGCACCTAAGAGAGCGACGAATATGACTTTGGTAAGGGTTCGGGTTAGCGGGGACGTTGAGGGGCTGGGGGGATGAGGAAGTTGGAACGCACAAATTGCTATCGCGATCCCCAGCGTGGTTCCCGGTGTGAAGCTGAACCCACAGCTATTCCCCCTGGAATCGAACCTTTCGTATATAAAAAAACGGCAATTAGCTCTGGCGTTGATTAATGATTAACGAGGCGATTGTGGCCTCACCCGTCGTCGTTGCAATCCGCTCGCACACCTGTGATCAACGCCAGTGCCACAAACAGGCCGGCCGCATTGCGGGAACGAAGCTGCAGTCCTGAGACGAGGTTCAGCAGCAGTCTTGGGCAAGCGTAACCTGAGAGACGTACCCATGTTACTCCGTTACTTGCAAGGGGACGAAAGCTAAGTAGGTGGGTGTTGGTGCCAGAGAGACGACGGTAATAGGGGGCGCGGTCATCGCGCCCCGAGTAGGGACCCTTGGGGCGGACTTTACCCTGCTTTCGTCGTCATCGCCTGTCATGGCAGGAACTGTCTCCCTCCGGTCTCACATCCATGCGAACATTCCAGGACCGTGCCCAATATAATCTCCTAGAATCCCCTCCCGTTGCGGTGGACAACAAAGAGAATGAGTGCAAGGGCTACGTACTTAACAGGACTAGTACTATTCAATGCAAAGTTGTTGATCCAGCCCAGGGGGTTCCTCGCTTCCAGTTCGCATGAGAATAGCCAAAGTGCCTGGCCGTAGCAGGCTGTAGCTGGCTGTTCAAGGACCTCATGGGGGGGATCGCGGTGACACTATGCCGGCAAAGGCTTGGCAAAGGCATCACAAGGTCGTATGTAAGACAGGGGTGATCTCCTTTCTTTCTGCACCATGGGAATGTGAAAATATATAAACCGAACCTCGCCACCTTGAACACTCCTGAGTCCCAGGGCCTGTCATAAAATTCGAGTCTTTAACTCATCATGGGCGTATCTCTAGGAGCACACACCGCGCTCTGTGGTAGCCACCTCGAGCCAACGCAGGCTCGTGAGATACATGTGCAGAATACAAGCAGAAACACCATCCGAGTCCTCCATGTCCTATAGCATGACAATGGTCATAGCAGTTTCCTCAGTGGCCATTCTCCGCTTATACTGGTATATCTACTGGCCTGATCACTCTCCAACATCTATTTATAATAATCACACAATCAGATCATTGGCAAAATCACAATCCTCGGACGCTGAGGCGCCCCGGCGGACTTAGTCCAATGAGATGAGCTTTGGGCTGCACTTGACTTGCACTTCACAATGCTCGCTTCTTCTGGAGCTTGCGCAATGCGCATAGTGCGCTCAAGCCCACCCATTTGAAAACATGAGTTAGAGCGAATAGAACAACTTGCGACGACAACCAGCCCCATTCCATCATCATCCTCCACCAACTTGAATCATCTGACCGCTGTTCGAACCATATAGGCAATGTCTTCCAACACCGCCCATCTCATTAATCATTACTGGCGCCAATAGAGGTAAGCAACACTCGTGAGCTGTGCATCTTGGATCTAGATTCTAGTCTGTCGCCAGCCTGTACGTGCTACCCGTCGGCGCAGGCAGTCAAGATCGACACCAGATCGACAGCCTCCCGGAGACCGGCGCTATCGATGCGGTCAAGCTGCTCCAGACCGAGCACGGCATCACGATTCACGTCCCTCGACGCGGGCATCGCTAACTCCGGCATCTGCACCCACACGGGTCCCACAGCGACGGCACCCACAAGTCTGATGGCCCGACTAAGCTTAAGGCTGTCGTCAATTTTATCACTCGCAAGATCCACCACGAGCATCCAAACAGAATCCCCATGGCGCTGAATCCAGGGTATGAGCTGTGCATATTGTACCGTTGTCCTTCTGATGACTTCCTCTCATATTCCTTTCCCAGCTGGGTAGGGACTGACATGGGGGATCTCTTGGCGGACCACGTCGGATTGCCCAGGCCCACACTAACGGTCAAGGACAGTATAGCGGGTATGGTAGGCCAGGTAGGCGGAGCTCCTTCTGCGAACCTGTCATTGGCATATGACCAGGCTCGAATACTTGGATTGAACAGCGATATAGGCCGAGACATCCGGCATATTCATAAACTACGATGGGCACTACATTCCTAGATCTCAAGATGTAAAATTCATCGAAGCAATGTAAGCATCAATGAACATGGATGTCTGGAGTGTAGAGCATACTGCGATCATATCACAAGTTCCTCCCAGCTACGACATGCGGAGTTCGCGAAGGTTGGGCCGTTGTTTGGTGTCTGGAGAAACTACTTTATGTATTTCAATGCAATGGACTCGCATGAGACAAGAATATCAGGGATATAAACAACGCAAATACTACAACAGGTGGCCGCGAGCTCACCTGGGCTCGCAGCTCAGCACACGACATGCGCCAACTCCATGCACGCCTTCTTCACCTTCCTATCCTTCGCCACAGCCTCCACCATCTCCCTCGTTACCATGATCACTTCTTCCACCTCGACCTCCTCCCCCTCCCGTATCCCCCTTCCAAATAACCCCGAGGTGGTCCTCCCAGCCCCATGGCCATTCGCGTGCGGGTTGATGTTCCCCTTGTACCGCCGCACGAGCAGGCCGCACTCGTTAAGCGCAAAAGCCGTGTCCTCGACGCGCAGGTTCGTAGCGTTCGCGATGTCGACGAGGGTGCATTTGACGACGACGTGCGAGGTGGCGCTACCGTCGGCGTTCGCGAGGGTTTCGATGGCGCGCATTTTTGTGCTCAGGTCCCCTAGATGAAAGGCGATAGTCAGCAAGTTGGCTACAGAGAAACACAAGCATTCGGAAAGACGCACCGGTCATCATTTCTATTGGGGCCAGCGCCACCCCCGGATCCACGACCTCGCCATCCCACCCCTTCGTGCTCTTTCGCCGCTTGATGCGCACGATGCTTTCTTCGGAGTCGCGCGAGGGCGAGCGCAGCTGGTTAAGGTCGGGCATTTTGTTGCGCGATATGAGCGCAGAGTTTTCGGGCGGGACGACGGAGAGGAGGCGTCTGGTAATAGGAAGAAATGCGAGTCATGTCAGCGTTGGCTCTGGAAGGGGTAGAAAGTACCATGTAAGGGGGGAGGGACGGACGGCGAACCTGAAGTATCGGATGAGGGTCGACACCCAATATGTGAGGTAGCTCCTCAATCCAAGGTCTGATAGCGGCCGTTCGGGTGTCCCGACCTTACCGGCCCGTCTCGATAGTTCGTAACCTACCCCCAAAATGGCAGTCAGTAATGCGATAATGGAACGTGGATTGAGGACCAGGATGAATAGCTGAAGGGGACTTACTGAACTCAATCAGGAGCATTCCGTAGCCTTTACGTTGGTATGGTGGGAGGGTGATGATGCACGCGAGGTTGTAGTCGTCGTAGGATGTTTTTTCCTGTGTTTCGAGAAGATAAGTAAGGGCCGGACAAGGGGGAGAGTATGCGCTAATATGCACCTTTGAGAAGAATCCGAGGACGTGATCGCGCGTAGAATCTGCGTCCGTCAGGATGTAGAACAGAACTATAGAAGCATTTAGTGAAACATTCCACAGGAGCAGGGAAGACACGCACAGTTCTCACAATCAAAGAACAGCGTCTTGGTGTCGATGAACAGCTTCCCGAATAGCGAAAGATTTTGGCAATACAGCTGCTCAAGAGCAATGAGGGGGGCATCATATCGAGGGTACCGTGCACACCTTATCCTTGGCACCGTCGACTTCCCATATGACATGTGCACCGCGGTGGTACACCTTCTTCCCAGGTGGGTGCATCCGATCACATGTTTTCTGCAGAATGGTCTCGTCAGAGGCATTGCGTGAAGGCTATTTGATTCATAAAGACGCAAGACGCACCGCGTGTATATCCCAGGTCGGGCCATCAGCCATGTACTTGAAGCAACGATCGCAGACCCACAGCAGGGGTCTCTCCGTTATGACTTGAGTGCGCCCTAGGCTTCCCACGTAAATATCGTTATTACGACTTGCCTGTGGGCGGGCGTTACCGTGACCTCGGCCGACCCCTGCGACTCGTATCGCAGGGGTCGTCGTAGTAGCTGAATCGTCGTCGACATCGACATCACTCAGAGGATATGGTGAATGATACCTATCTCATCGATTAGCCTATGCCTATGGACCTTTGGGAACAAAAAAAAGCAGCCGCACCATGTCTTGATTTGCCATGTACCAAAGTTGACTTTATCATAATTCCTCTGCCCGGTCATCTGCTTGTGCTTCTGATAGTCGAATTCTTCCTCGGTCAATTGGACATCCTCTTGGAGAAGCGGCGGCTCGGGCTCGGGCTCCTCAACAGCTGTTTCGACGGAATCCTGCCGGACGGGGGAAGTCGATGATCCTACGCGACCTGGCTGCTGTTTTCGCTTGCGTTTACGCCCGTTGGGCACGTTTGAGCTGGAAGAAGCCTGTGGTTGCTCCTCAAGCAGGTGCACCGTGTCCTCCGGAACCCAGTCGTCTAATCTCTTGTCGGTATTGAAGTAGTGCACGTATATTTCGCCCTTGCGGCGTTGCAGAACATTTGCGTGTTCTTGTACGACGCGTTGAGCCAAATCTGATCGAGTAAATTGGAGAGGGCTGCTCACGATCTTTGCCATTCTTTGTCACAACATAGGTCTGCGTATCTTTGGGTGGTAAGGTGCGGTTTATTGGGTTGTAGGCAGGCATGATTCTGTACCGGTCGAGACTGGGAAATGTATTGGCACCGACGCAATGCTGAATTTCATTACTACCGATTATTGAGCTCTGCTCTTGACGTGCACTATGGCCACCACGTATGCTTGTATGAGGATCTCGGAAGCTACATCACCACCCAGTACATCAGCCGAAAGCAGAACCTGGATTGCATCTGAAGAGGTCTGAAGCGAATCAAGCGATACCTTCGCATGCGACGTTGGTTGCACAGCCACACCAGTCAACCGCATTCACGACCAAGCCAATGAATCCTATATTGCGATTGGAATGTCCCAGAATGTGTCTGCAGTTCTAGCCAGCTCTCTATACATTCCTTTTGTACCATGGGTGAGTCTCATTCGCCTTCTTCTTGAAATCCTACTAATATGCCCGTCCAGTGTCTTCACTGTCAACATTTACTTTGTCGATCATTGGCCTGAGCCGCATTGCAGGCGTTTGGGCTGACATATGCGAAGATAGGTATGATATTTCGACATCCGTTGGGCCAGCTTTCACTGATGAATTCACAGTTACGGAGACCTCAGTCAATGCGAATATGCTTCCTCGGAGTCAGGCTACGAATCCGATGTCATCATTACATGGACCATCAGTTGCGTGCTACGTCTATCTACTGGACTACTAAACTCATTTTGATTAATCGAAATTCAGTTATCCTCGTGGTCATCCTAACCTTGACGTTCGCGCTCAAGTACAGTCTCGTCGTCCGCAGAAACAGGCGATGCCAAATTCGAGCTTGTATCGCGCAGCACCAAAAAAGCGAACAGATAAAACTCATCCCAACCAATTCCAAGGCTGCAGCTGCAGGTCTACCCGCTCTGCCTGATAAAACCGCGGATTACTCGCTCTCTGATGCCACCGACCAGCCGTCGTGTGCATATGGCTACTCCGATTTTGATGCGAAAGAGACCCAGACTCTACGCATCCAATACCCTCCCCCAACATATAGCACTGTCTTCTGATGTCCTCATGACCGCGGAGAAAATATATTATCTTGCTTGTCTCGTTGTTCTCGCTTGTCAATCACAATGTTATATCGCTGCTCAGACGGGTCGTAGTTTCAAGCGTTCTTATCGCTTATCCTAGGCCTCTTTCTGACACTTGCTATGCTTTAGGGATGCTTATCGGCTTCTTCGAGAGCTCCCACCATCGGCAGCTCCAACATCTGGCACACCTGGCTCAGTTCTAATTCTGGTCAGCTGAGATAAGCGCTTCGTGGCCGCGAATGCCATATACTTAGCATTGGCCGTGAGAATAATATGCGACCCGCTGCCAGTGTTAAGCTACTGTTTCACATTCTCAGGAAACTGCGTACTTTGACCCAGCGGCCCTGGCGGACCAGTTGCAATGTGTACTTTGAAAAAGCATCTAAAAAACTGCAATGGACAAGGACTTGGTAGTTGCTTGCTAGCACCGCTCGGCGCTGATGCCCTACATATCAAACTGGTTTTGGATGCTCAACCTAGCTCAAATGCGGTGCAGGCATTTTTGGAGGACGGAGTATGTATATCCTGGCTTCTGATGTGATGCAAAACTTCAATTCATTGTTCCACATGCACCAACTCGTTATATGCGCCATGACATGTTGCGAGACCTCTTGACGTCTCCTTATCTTTAGCGACGCATTCAGCGCCTTAGGCATTCTCTGGTCATCATCAGTGTCAACAACTTTGGTTGTTCGACGTAGCTCGTTAAACAGCGCTCAATATTCTCTAGCTATTCACCGAGTTGCGCGCGGTGGAGGCGTGTTTCGAGAATAGTATTAGGTATCTCATGACTTCTGATATGACGCCAAACTTCGATTCTACATGCACCAAATCAAAAAATTATTTGCACCACGGCATGTTAACAGACCTCTCCAGGCCCCTCCTGATCTTCAGTCTTGGCTGGAAGGATTCAATAGCAGGGACATTTACGAATAACCGACCCTCAATGGCCACGGCACTGGAATGCACACATGTGCCACGCGTGTCCATGACCTGGGCGCTATCGTATATATGGGCTATTGGCTATCTTTTTATCATAGAAGGTGGAACTAGACGATAAGACTTCAAGCTCGCGTCCCTGGGGAGAAACCTCGTATCGTAGAGTGACAGGCTCATATACATATAAGTAGAGGAAGCAACGCCTTCACTTTACCACTCCGCTCCCGATATCTAATTTGCAAGTATGAGACTTAACGCTATCTACACTGGCCTTCTTTTCGCCCTCGCTGCTGTCCACGCCCTACCCGCCGTGAAAATACCATGTGTGAGTTATGTACACATCAGCTGGCCACTATATCTAACTTGTATGATCAAGGATGTTTACATTGTCGCAGACAAGCGTGGCGTTGATGCTGGGATGGAAAAGCGTACTTGCGTGCGTCTTTCTTCCTCTATGACTTCGGTTTTGTGGCTAATATGCCTTAAAGCCGACGGTAGAGAATATCTAACTATGACAGTTCATATATGTTGAGGCAGAGAAGGCAGAGCGAATGCTTGGGTTACATAAATGTACTTGTGCCAGACAACATACGAGTAAAACGCATCCTAAGAAATACAGTATGACAAAAGAATTACATGAGCGAGAGTGATTGCATGTTCGAGGGAGAGACGGAATTTCGCAAGCTGAAAAATAGCAGTTGTTGCATCGACGCCGCACGGTGAAATTATCAACAATGTTGAGCAGAAATAGGAGAAGACGGGACCAGTCTCAGGGTTGCGTCCGGGTCGCCGGCGACCGCTTCCTTGACGTTGAGAAATTCGGCTGCCTCGGGGGAGAGAAACGGGGTGTCCAAGGTCGGAGACGATGGCGTGCAGCTGTACGTGTCAAATGGCGGCGAGTATCCAAGCGCTGACATCTCCAAGCTCCACCTGCTTCCATAGATTTCCCTCATGACGGCATGCATTTCCCGATCCTCTTCTGTTACGTCGAGATCGGGCGAAGAGCGCTCACGAGTGCGTCGCTTCCTGTGCATAGAAGGTAGAGACATCGCGGAGAACAATCCATGACAAGTGCGCGGAGCTGTGGTGGAGATCGATGCCTCGGAAATTGCAGTGGATCTCGAGTTGTACGTGAAGCCTATCCCGCTCCCCGCCTGCACGGTCCCGCAGGGTAGAGATACGTTCCGGCTTGAAGATGATTCCAATGACGTTGTAGAGGCTGGAGAGTTCACGACCTGAACATGTCGGCGGAATTTGCGCTTGATGCGGTCTTTTTGATTAATCGCAGACGCAGATATGCCAGATACAAGGCGACTCGCGAATGACTTCCGTTTCCGAACTTGGAGTCGGCGAGGAAAAGGCAGCCGTAATACAGGTTCCAGTTCCAGAAAAGTTCCCGTTGCCGGTGAAGTAGATTCGTCGTCTGTGAGATTGTCCCAGAAAGAAGCCCTGTTTTGTGCGACCTGCTCGCGAATTTGCATCTCCAGGCTGTCGTGAAGTTCCATACGGTCTGAGATGTCTGCGGACATATAGGAAAGCCGCGGATCCAAACTGTCTCTGTTGTCGCCTTCGATTGTCCCTAACCTGAGTCCGGTACCAACCAGTCGAATATGATCCAAGTCAAGACCCTTAAAACCCAGCTATAGCCATTTTTTTAGATACAGCGAATGATATCAGACTCACCGTGCTGTCTCTGTGAGAGCTTTCTGATATACAGTTGCTCTTTGAGGTCTTTTTCTTATGCTTTTTAGAAAGAACCATGATTTCCTGCAAGATGCGACGATCTTCAGCATCCGTACACGTCAGCTCTCGGGGGCGTACTTGCATCAATTTGGTGATCCCAATGTGGATTGATATCTCGAATGTTATGGAAATGCTAAATAGTGGACATTGAGCCACCGATAGTACAGATCGGTCAGCGACAAACCTTCACGTCATAGCTCATATCTGCGATGGAAATGGGATGTGCGTCAATTCCAGAGGATGGCATGATGGCAGGTGTGAGAGGAGAGTGGCGCGGCCGAGCTTCGTGCATCCAGGGAGAGAAGGATTCCTGAAAGCATAACGTCAGTGGCTGAGGAAGTCGAGTGCATACACTTGGTTTCTCACTGAAAATGATGATGTATCAATGCGATCCATCTCTAATTTTGGAGTCATTAAGCAAGACGTGCAAGACGGGGAGCTGGGAGTGGATGGCGCTGGCTGCTACAGACGCAACTTATCAGACTTGGAAATGCTGTGGATATTCAAACCACTCACAATGACTGCCCGCCGCGCATCATAGCTATCCTGCTTGAACCGCCGAAGCATGATGTGCTATTGGGGGGGGTATCGCTATGCTTTCAAAGCAAAATAAGGGCTGAAACGCGTCAGAGCAGGTTACAGCGACAAGATGTTTATGAAAACTCGGAGCCGCCGCAGGTTGAATCTCAAACCGTACCTCTTTATAGAGAATTAAGAATCTTCTAAATGTGTTTAATCGGTTTTGAATAAGAGAATAGATATACAATAAGACAGAATGGTGAGAAGAGGGTATAATGGAGGAGGAAGAGAAGGAGTGAACCACAACTGCCGGGCTCTGTTGAAAGTTGTCACGATCAGCTATGTCCTCCCAGGTCAAGACCCGCAAACTGGTCGTTCTCATTTCGGGTGGAGGTGTGTTTCCAAGGAGCTGTTTATTCTCTCCTAATTATTGGTTATAGGAAGTAATTTGCAGGCGTTGATCGACGCGCAAAACACACCCGCTCTTCCCGACGCGCAGATCACCCTCGTGTTCTCAAATCGCAAAGCCGCATACGGCTTGACACGCGCATCGCAGGCCTCCCCACCCATAAAGACGGGTTATCTGGCGCTCCAGCCCTTTCTAAAAGCCAACCCAGGAAAAACAAGGGATGACTACGACGCCGAAGTCGCGCGCATCGTCCTACTAGAAGACCCCGATCTAATCATTCTGGCTGGCTGGATGCATGTCTTCAGCGACCATTTCCTTGATCTTGTTGGCGCGCAACCTGCTGATCGCGATATTCCTGCTCGTAAATCAATACCGGTCATCAATCTCCACCCAGCTTTGCCTGGCGCCTTTGACGGGACGAATGCCATAGAGCGCGCGTATGCCGCATTTCAAGCCGGGGAAATCAAACACTCCGGTGTCATGGTTCATCGGGTGGTAAAGGAGGTGGATCGGGGCGAGCCTCTGATTGTGCGGGAAGTAGAGATGCACCAGGGCGAAGCGCAAGAAGCTTTTGCGGAGAGGTTGCATAAGCTCGAGTGGGAGATCATCGTGGAAGCTTCCCGGAAGGTGTTGGATGAGACCACATAATCATGAAAATAAGGTACGTTTGACCAGCACTGGGGAAATTATGATGCAAAAATCTAATCTTGTGCTGGTATCAAGCAGGTTAATAGGAAGATTTGCGTCTTGCTGGTCTGCAGAGCTCACGAATCTCAAGCTGGGGGGATCTACAAGCAGTCCTGCAAGTTTCAGACACGTCGAGCATCTGTGGACAATACCTGCGAAGTCTGTCGCTTCAAGTGGCTAGAAGGTAGTTATTCCCTCGGCTCACAAGGCCGTGTATAGGAGTCTCCATGGCCGGGACTATCATGTATCTCATACACAAATTCATACATGTGTTGCGAATTAGCTTTGTCGGCGATTCGGCTCTAAGTGATACACAGCCATATGCCGATAGTACAGTAAGCGAAGTAGTTAACAGCACATAGACACGACAGTAGGGATATAAGGAAACAAAAAAGCTAAAGAAAACATCAGTATCAAGAAAGAGGACTGTAGTAAGTAATGTAGGTATGAATGTACAACACAAAAACAATGCGACCAGACGGTGACAGAGAGCTCGAGGTCATTGCGGAAAACGACCCAGACCGCTATCTATCGTATTGAGGCGTTTGCACCTCCGCGAGCGACCGTGCATGCGTGTGGATGTGACTTGGCTTGTCCACCGTATAACAGACCTCGATCCCCAGCATCCAGGTGTGCTTGACGATTTCCTCTATGGGCCATCGTAACTTCGGATCGGGCTCGAGCATCTTGCGGATAAGCGACCGACACCCACGCGGGTTGAGGTTGTTGATGGTGGGTGGGAAGGAGGTTGTTGCGGTGGTGGCAGGGGCGGCCGCGGCGCACGCCGAGGCATACGAGGCGTACAGCTGGTCGGAGACTTGGGCGACGCGCCATGGAAGCTCCTGGAAGTGCAGGCAGTAGTAGACAATACCACAGGCCCATATGTCGACAAGGCGGGCATCATAAGCTGAAGAATGGAGTCAGCTTCATGTCTCAAAGGGGCAGGCAGTAAACCAACGGTAAACTCACGTTTTCCTAAGAACTGCTCTGGGGCAATGTAGGGCTCACTACCGCAAAGTCCAGTGGACATGTGGATAGTGGCTTCCCAGGGTAACCGATAGACCGTGGAGGCGCCATAGTCTCCGATCTAGAGCGGCATGATAAGCATCTGGCAGAGATGCAAAGCAGCCGCTTTACCTTCAAATGGCCCTTGGTGTCGAAGAACAAGTTCTCGGGTTTGAGATCGCGGTGGGCCACGCCCTGGCTGTGCAAGTACGACACGCCAGTGAGGATCTGCTTGAAGCAGCACTCGACCTCGCTGGGCGACATGCCGCCTCTCTTGATCGCCGCGTAGAGGTCTCCTCCTGGACAGAACTCCATGACTTCGCACCAATGTTGGGCCTCGTCCTGGACGAGATCGACCGTCTCGACGATGTTGATATGGTGCAATGTTGATGATATGCAAAACTCTGCGGTCAGTTTCTTGACGTATTCTTTTTCTGATTCGTTCTTTCTACGCTTGCGGAATTCCTAACGGGCCAACGGTAAGCAGAATAAAGAGTACTGAGGCAAGAACGGACCTTCACGGCGTAGAGCTTCTCCTCGCTTCGATCCCACTTGTGGGCCAAGCGCACGACCGACGTCGCGCCCTTGCCAATGGCCACTTTTTGGCAAACGCCATACTTCTTCGACAAGCTCGTGGCGCTCCCCGCGTTGGATTTGGCGTCTCCGTTGTCCGAATCCGACTTCTTGCTGCTACCGTTCGACCGCACGGATGATTTCCGCGAGATTTTGGGGCCCCCAGAAAGCAGATCCTTCAGGTTAAACTTGTGGCTACCGCCGTCATTAGAATTGACGGATGGCGCCCTTGGACGAGTGGGAGCGGGTTCGGGCGTCTTTTTGGCCGGCGCTACGACCTTCCCTCCTGAAACCCCCGCAGACATGCTCGGTGCCCTGCTGGCCGCCCGACTAGGCGCTTGGCTAGGCGGTCTCGTCGAAGGAAGGCTGAAGCTGTCGCATTCTGAAGGGGAAGGGGTGTCATGGACGGCAGATGTGTATCTGTCGATCGGCTTCTCGCCAAGCGCACTGAGTGACAGCTTCTCCAGCGCGAGTCGGGTGTTTCCTGGCTCCTTTGGATATGCCCCAGCTTCTGGAGAGGGCAATGGGTAGCTCGCAGTGTGATGGTCCATCACCGGGGCCCCTGTGTTGTTGGGGGAGATTATGATCTTGCTGGGCGGGGACTGAACTGTCGATTTTGGAGTGGGTGGTTTGGCAGAAGTTGACGGTGATTTGCTCGGTGGTTTGTCTAAACCATCTGACCCCTGACCGTCTGTTCCGTTGGGTATGGGCATTGCAAACGTGTCGTGAACTGCGGCGGATGGGATGGGGAATGAAAAGGGGCTGGAGGAGGACGAATACAACGATGTTGTGGGAGATCGGAGCAGCTGGCTGGTCGTTGCTTTTATTCAGACATGACGGCAGACACGTTTAGAGGGCGTATTTGTCAACGAGAAAAAGAGGTTGTTCAGGCAGGCGAGAGGGCACGATCTGGGTTCAAAACCCCCTCGCAGATGCCAACGAGAGGCCGATTGCAAGAATAACGGGATCCGAGAAGATGCGAGAGACAGACCACAGAAAAATTCCAACTTCCGCCGGGTAGCTTCCTCGGGCGGGAGGTCCTGTGTACCGTTGTTTACTCCGCTTTTCCGGAACATGCTGCAGCTCTTTGAACGTCCCCCATCTCAATTGCATGCAAAGAAACTCTCGCAAACATATGTACAGGCCAACCCACGTCACTTTCAATTCCAAGGAGTTCGGGGAGCTTCTTGATTTCATTGCGCCCCAGGTACCCAGCTGCAGGCCAAACGCACAAATCCCTCTCCGACGTGATCTGACGGCCCTGATCTGGGACATCGATGGAATATATAAGGGGCCATGGAAACAGCTGATTGAACCCCACCAATCATAAATAGAAGATTTCTGCCGCCAGATGCTCTTGCTTTCATCAGGGCATGCGGTCCCTTGTGGTGGTTGGGGCGGTGGAAGGATCCAGCGGCCCGTTTCCAGACAATGACAACTCAATTATCTCGCCACCGAGGATGTACGTGTTTCGTCGCTACAATTGCGCCCAAGCACTTAAACAGCGTAGCCTGCACGCCCCCGGAAGCTCGCCATCGCCTGGGGCGCACGGTCTTCGGATGCACACTAAGTGGTCGGATCGCGGGACGGAGATAAGCATACTCTACTAGCATTTTCGCCAATCTTCAAATCAGGCCGTGTGGACTCGGATCTGCTTGCAGGCTGGGAGAAGCAGGGGGGAAGTATCGGTGTTGATTATAAGGAGGAGCGCGCACACATCCTGTAATTGAGTGTATGTGGTACTCCACTGGCAGCGACCCTGCAGCCACCGGTTACATAGTATCTCCTCTGGATAATTAATCAGCGACCACGCTTGCTCATTAAGTTCTCCGTGACGGCCGCTCGACGTACGCTGCTTGTAGGCAGTTTGGAAGGTCACCTGCCACCTGATGTCTTGCTTAACAATTACACAATCATACATATCACGCCTTGCGGCTTCGCCATATAAAAACCAACCTATTTATTGCTGACATCAAGAATGTTTAATTATACACATGTTTCGAGGTAATCGGAGGCGAGATGAGGAGCTGATCAGTCAGGTGGCGTGTTTTGGCGAGCCTCATCTGATAGCGGTCGAATCGCGTAGCATCCTACTAAATCCTGCTAAATCCGCTGGCGAACCAATGAAATCAATACATTCTATGTGGCAAGGCCAATGTGATATGTAAGAGGTGAATACATTTGGACGCAGGCGGCTATCATGACGAGCGGTTGGCTTTGTTGCATTTTGTTCCGGACGCCACTGAGCATGTTAATACCCGTCAATGAATTGGATCTCGGGTATTAGCTACATGGCACAGCGAGCACGCAAACAGAGTTCGTATTGTACAACGCTCATAACCGGCTAAAGCGAAATCAGGTCCCCCCATGGCATTCGGGTGAGGAAACCGCCCGCCACGCGTGCACGTCAGCCATAGCCAAGCCATAGCGTGGCGAGGCACTGATAATGCTTACTGTAATACATTGCGAGACGGTCGCAGGTTGCTCGTATGGGAGGAAATGAGCATGTCACTTGTCCAACATCAATGAAAGCAACTATGGAATGCGAAACGGCGATTGAATCTGGAAGCTTGGATGTTTGGGAAAAGCTTGGGTGTGGTTGAGCGCTAGAATGGTCCGTTGAGCAACAAAAATGGGCCTCGGGCGACAAGACAGGAGGCCGCGAAGCATGTGTGCTGCGGTAAATCAGATCATACTCGTGGATGTAGAGCCTTTGCGCCCCGCACGCGTCTCAGGTGCCACATCGCTTCCAGTGCGGATCACTTGCACAGCAGACCCAAGCGCCTGATCTGCTCTATGCAAAATATATTTGTCAGCGTCTAGGTCCATCCGGTGACCGAAGAAAGTGCGTAACCTTGAAGCTCCCCTGGACTATACAGGTTCAACAATTCAGCACCGCCTGCAGTGAGGCTTAACTACTGATACCCAAAGTGAAACGGTTCCGTTTTCAAAGCATATGCACCGAGAAAGAAATAATGCATTTCCCGAGGAAGGAACATGCCAGCGGAGTTCCGAGGGTGCATGCGCGACCCTCGCCTCAAGAGCTAGCTAGATCCTGCCGCTTGCTATGGGATTGTCGACCTTGAAGTCCAACCACAGCTCAGCACGACTTCTGTAAACCCTATTTCATATTTATTGCTTCGAACGTGACCAGGCAGGCATGAAGAGAATCACTCCGTCGCAAATTTACTAGTGTCAAAAGCGCTAGTGTGCATGCTGTAGTCGATGGTTCTCTCGACCACAGCGCGGAAATGCTTGCGGCTGTTGATGCTGCTCGAGGGACCAGTCAGATACGAGCCTCAGACAATGAGAGACTACGCACTTTGCCATCATAGAATTTACATACACTGTCGGAAGACGATGGTTAGCTGTTGCCGACGCCAGATCACAAGTTCTTCGAGGGGCGACTCACGCTTGCCGACGACGAAGAGGGGACCGATGAAGCTTGCACTCCCATAAAATAGAGACTACAGGGAAGACATTCGCAGATTAGCGTGTGGGAATTACTAGCTGAGAGTCATATGCACTAACTAGAGCCCAAGCGAAGGCAGTTGTTACACTGGTAGATATCGTGAGCACGGAGATTGGAAGCAATATTGGCTGGTTATCCTCACCATAGTGTAAGTCCTGTGCCCATACTAAGCCATATCAGCTGCTGCATGACTGGTTCGGTCCTGGCGGTCAATGTTGGAATATCAGCCGTGTAACGCGACTGACAGCAAGGTAATGACAAACCTAGGCATTCCAAGGCGATAAGATCTAAAGTAGTAGGTTAAGGATCCTGCAATGGCACCATCACACGCGATATTTGCCACAAATGGCAAAGATATCTTAAACGAAAGGCATCAATATATCAGAAATTTGACGGACAGACGCTGAATAGCTTACAAGGTAACTGGCGACAGACTGAGGGCCCATGACCTCGTCGCAGCGGGCATCGATATCTGCAGGGTTATGACATGAATCACACGACCCGTACCAACTGTCGCAAATGATTTAAGCTCACATATGAGCGCGCCCATCTGCACTAGGGAAGTGATAGTCTTTGAAAATGGCGGTTTGAGAACCCAAAATGAGGCTGCATCAAGCGTAGTACTTACAATGGCAGCGACTAATGCCACATTTTTGCAACTGACTCTCCAAACCCTAAGGCAGAAGAATCTACAATGGAACACACGTGGTTCAGTTAAAGGCAGGCACTTAAATGGGCGAGTTGAGTACTGACCCTTGCACAATTGCCATAATGAAAGCCTAGCGCAGGTGAGCTTTCAGTTCGTAGTGTCGCGCGCTGGGAGATAACTCACTGCTATCACATAAGAGCCTGAATAACAGACTTCGAGTTGCCTGCAAGCCGGTCAGAAAAGCTGGCGTCACCGGAACAGAGAAGGGGACTGACCAAAGGGATAAATCAGGGCTTATTCGCGTAGCATTGCCATCTGCCCCAACAAACCTCCGACCGTACAATAGCATCCAGAACGTATTGGAGAGCACTGCTGTTTGAGCCAAGTCCGCAAGACTGAGCTCTCCATTAGCAATGTGTATTCGGAGGCTCATTGAATACAAACTTGAGTACAAACACCTGAGAAATAAGATGGTTAATTCATGAATGTCCAAGGCTTAGTAAATCATGATTCATTGAGTGCACTAACGATCAATTTCTTAGCCTTCCCATCGTGCGGGAAATGACGGTAATAGAAAATGGTCTGCGCGATGCTGATTCCATGAAGGCTGTCCGCAGTCATGAGCCCCGAACTGATGACAATGAAGCCTGTTCCACAGCTAAGTACCTCAAGCTTATAACGAATCCTGCGTATGAATGGTGAGCAGCGCTATCCAACTTGCAAGGAGGATTTTGTACCAATGAATGCTGGTCCAATGGGCGCATGGGTCGAAACATTTAGTGAAGCTGATTCAACTTGAGTGAGAGGCATTCGTGCCACAGGGCAATGAGGGCAATGCCGCCTGGTGACTGCTGTCGTTGCAAATGCACTGCCAGTGCAGTTGAGCGAGGGGATGTGGAAGGGGACCAACAGCTGTTGATCCGCGATAACGCACAACGAGGCTTCCTGTTGTGCACTAGGCATATTACATTTGAGCCCAAGTGAAGTGGGTCCAAGACTGTTTAGTCCAGTATTGCAAAACCACCAGGGCGGCAATTTGCCTTAATCGGTTCATGTCACGACATGCCACCCTCCTCTTCTCTTGATCTTGCGGCTTCTCTCGAGCACAGCGACCAGCCCGACATTGCACAATGGATAAACCACATTCTTGATCCCCCAAATGTTCAGGAGAACTCGCAGCCCCCCGATTTGACAGAGCTTGACCAGCATGTCACCCAGCTACTCGCCGCGCTCGAGATTGCTTGCCAAGACACGTCTTCCCAGCTCGAACTCATCATAGACGATGTTTCTCGCGGTGTCCCCCGCCTGACATACGATCTACACTTTATGAGAGATGGTGCTCTGACTTTACAATCGGCGCTCACGAAAGTGCAGGCCAAGTCAAAAGACTCGGTCCCAGACGACACATCAGTCGCGTTGGACCGCCTACAGTATCTAGATACCGCCAAAGGCCGCATGGAGGCGGCTAGGGAGGTTCTGCGCGAGGCGGAGAGCTGGAGCTCGTTGGAAATGGAGGTGACCTCGCTGTTGGCGGAGAAGAGCTACGAGAGGGCAGCAGAGAGGCTGAACGAAGCCAACAAAAGCATGGTCGTCTTCCAGAACACCCCCGAGTACGAATCCCGCCGCACCTTGATGGTGAGCCTGCAGAACCAGCTCGAGGCGTCTCTTAGCTCGGCACTGGTCGCTGCAATCAACTCTCAGGACGTCGCGGTCTGCCGCAATTTCTTCTCTATCTTCTCCAACATTCAACGCGAGTCCGAGTTCCGCAACTACTACAATGGATCGCGGCGCTCATCGGTCGTGGGGATGTGGCAGAGCGCACAGCTTTCGGATTGTGATCCTACATCACCGTCTCCCGCTGCGTCTTCCCCTCCTATCACGTTCGCCGCGTTCTTATCGACGTTTTACACCTCCTTCCTCGCTACTCTAAATGCCGAGCGTGCCTCCATCCCCTCCATCTTCCCTGATCCCGCCCTTACCCTCTCCACCCTCGTGACATCCACCCTCTCCGCCCTCCAGCCCACATTTGCTGAGCGCTTTGCCTCGGTCCTCAGCCACCACGGCACTACCGCGCTCCTCCAACTCATCGCAGCATACAAGGCCACAGAGGAGTTCGCCGCGGACTTGGAGAAGATCGTGGAGAAGATCCAGTACACCGCCCTCGTGACCTCGCCCATACCAAGCCAGGAGGACAGCCCACCCTCGCTCCAGCGGCAGAAATCCCATCCGCGCAGAAGATCGTCGCGGATGTCCATCTCGTGGCGCCCGAATCCGCGCACGAAGACGTCCGGCGACGGGCTGATGCTGGATGCCGGCAGGGAGCTGGACTGGGACCAGGAGCTCTTCCAGCCGTTCCTCGACTTCCAAGTCGACTATGGCACCCTCGAGCGCCGGCTGCTCGAGGCGGCGCTCGACGAGATCGTCTCCCAGGACAGCAGGGCGGACATCACCGAGTCCGATCGCGCCAGGGTGCTGCGGGAGCGCGCGGTCGACGTGTTCAGCGTCGCGGACCAGAGCCTCGCCCGGTGCCTCACCTTCACGCACGGCTACGGCGCCCTGGGCCTCGTGCGCGCCCTCGACCACTTCCTCAGATCGTTCATCGACGCGTGGACGGCGGACATGGCGCGCACGGGGGCGGTGGTCTCGGGGTCGGGATCGGGGGAGGACCTCGCGGACCTGGATTACACCGCGCAGGACTGGGGCGAGATCCAGATGTCGCTGCACGTCCTCTCGGCCGCGCGCGCGGTGCACGAGCGGCTGGTGCTGTTCGAGGGGAAGCTGCGCGGGAGCCTCACGCAGGTGGCGACGAGCTTCCGGCTCGCGAGGAGCGATCCGTCTGGGCTGTCTGTCTCCGGGACGACGAAAGGCGCAGGGCTTCTTCTGATACAGTCGTCGCTCAACTCCGCGGAGCTGCACGAGCTGCTGAAGAGCGTCGAGGCCGATTCGCAGCGCACGACGCCGCTCTTGGTCGAGGCGCGCGCGGGCATATCGACGTTCGCGCGGACGTGCCAGCGGTCGCTGCAGGACACCATCCTCTCCCCGCTGCGCAAGCCGCTCACTGCATACTCCACGCTGGCGCTGTGGTCCGCCGTACCAGAGCCGAAGCGGCCCAACGAGCTGTTCGTCCCCACGTTCTCCCTCTCGCCGACCGACGTCGTGCAGCGGCTCGCAGAAGGCCTGCTGAACTTGCCCAGGCTCTTCGAAGTCTACGCGGACGACGACGCGCTGACGTTCTCGCTCGAGACGCTCCCGTTCATCGACGTCGAGCTGCTCAAAAGCCTGCAGGAGGCCCCGGAGTCGTCTCCCCAGGCGGCGCCAGGCCACATGCGCCGCGCGTCGCTGGCACCGACGATGCGCTCCGCGGGCCTGTCCCCCGAGGCCGTCGCGTCGGCGTGGCTGTCGTCGCTCGGGCACTCGATCCTCCAGCACCTCACGTCCCAAATTCTTCCAAAGATCCGCACGCTGACGCCGCCCGGTGCCGCACAGCTTAGCGCGGACTTGGGGTACTTGAGCAATATTGTACGGGCGATCAATGTGGAGTATGGGGAGCTGGATAGGTGGAAGGAGTACGTGAGTTTAGGGGACGAAGAGGGCATAAAAGGTGGTGGGGAGAGGAGGGGGGATACTGTGTGGGCGCAGGTTGCACGTATGAGAGGGTGGGCGTAAACCTGTCGTTGGGTGGATGCACATGTCGCGTCTGGGATGTCTGCGTACATAGAACCATATGCTCATCACAAATTCATGCCATGGGCTGATATCGATCAATCTTAAGCAGTACAGAGCTGACAACGATGACACTGGCATTTCGTGTGCAGACTTCGTAGATGGAGCGGTTTGGAAAATCTTAAGCAGTGTGAACAATTATCAGCATCATACATGATTGCCGTCTGGTATTGCCCGTATGGATATATTATGTCGCGCGTTCTATCGATTGACGCAAATATACAGTAGTGCTGGCTGGTTCAATCTGCGCGTACTGGACTGTCGCAGCGCGTCAGTATTCTAGGTACGAGAATCCGACAAAACACTGTCACACACCTTCAAGAATCACGCATCCCATGGCCGCTCCTGCAGCTTGCTGCCCTTGACCTCATACCCCCTTGCCGCCCTCCTCTCCCTCGTCTGCTCCGGCTTCGTTCTAACCGCGCTGGCCGGCACATTCTCCACCTCCACCAGCTCCTTCAGCATCAGTATCTTTCCCGCAGCCTCAGGGCAGTGCTTCATGAACACGGTCTGGTTCCGGCGCGTGAGGCCCAGCGCCATGAGCGTCCGCTGCTTCTGCTCCCCCATGCCTATAGCGGACCGCCGAAGCGTGATTTTGAAGTGGGTGGACAGTGGGTTCACAGGTGTGGTTTCCGCTTGGGAAACCGAGGGGGCTTCTGTCGCAAATGCGCGGAGCGATGAGGCCTTGAGGCATGGCCGGAGTGAAGGGGCGACGCGGAGCATAGTGCACGGTGGGTGGTCGACGTTGGTCGGGCTTGATGTGCTCGGAGTTTGTTGTGTCTGCGCTTGACCGCGACGGACTTTGAAAACGGAGGTTCGCTTTTCGCCAACAGCGCCAGAAGGGGTGGCAGCAGCGGAATTGTGCTCAAGACTTGTCTGAAATCATTCATGCCGTCCTCTGTGACATCCTGAAAGTTTTCCGATAATTATAAAGCAGTTGCGTTGAATTTAACGGTATCTGCTTGCACATGTACACCGCACGGTCACCGTAGCTGTCGCCCTGCTCGGCTTTCACCAGTGTACTGATTACTCTATTTGGCACGCCTACAGGCTGAGATGGTGCATGATATGTAATGACATGACTGCTGTATATGTCAGTGCAGAAGGACCTGCTGAGCGCGGGTGCATGCCATTTCAGTGGCACATTCTACCAACCGCTCTCTGTATTTGAGTGGCGGAGCCAAGCTGCCAAACCGATGAAAGGAGGCTTTGTACTACTTTGGTTATCCCTCCTGATGATATCGGATTGGGCTCGTGCCAATGTATTCTATCTGTATCCGGCTCCGGTGGCGATAATGCGATACGCACACGTCAGTGAGCGGTGTTCGAAGCACTCTCACTCCCTACAACCTCTGCTCTAGCCTCTCACTGCCTATCAATGGTCAATTGGGCTTGCGATATCTGTAACAGAAATATGTCAATGGGATCAAGGGAATCTCATTTGGCCGGTCAGCCGCACGCCAATCACGCTCGTGCCGCCGCCGCTGCCGCCATCGATCGCAGTAAAGTTAGAGCGGTTCCAGCACGGTGGACGTGCACCATCTGCACTAAAACGATGGCAATTGGATCGAAGGAAGCTCATCTGGCCGGCCAGCCGCACGCCGCCCAAAACAGTGCGCGGGCCACGGCCACTATCGATCGCAGTAAAGTTAGAGCGGTTCCAGCACGGTGGACGTGCACCATCTGCACTAAAACGATGGCAATTGGATCAAAGGAAGCTCATCTGGCCGGCCAGCCGCACGCCGCCCAAAACAGTGCGCGGGCCACGGCCACTATCGATCGCAGTAAAGTCAGAGCGGTACCATCACGGTGGACGTGCACCGTTTGTGATGAAACGATGGGAATTGGATCAATGGATGGTCATTTGGCCGGCCAGCCGCACAAGAACGCTCGTCTGGCTTTGGAGGAGGACGAGGACGAGGACGAGGACGAGGACGAGGACGAGGATGAGGATGAAGACGAGGATGAGGATGAGGACGGGGACGAGGAGAATTGGGAGATATCGCAGGAAGATGCTAGAGGCATATTATATGATATCGATACACAATGGGGAGCGATGCCGGGGGGAGGGGCATACAAAGATAGCGCGCATTATACTGAGTCGTATCCAGGCTCCGGCGATTGGTTCGAGTACTAAATCCCGAGAGGATATATGGGCGATAATATCGCTAAGCGGGACATCCGGGCTTTCAGTGCGTCAGTTCAATCGCATCAAGTGCTTTTGCGTGCGGAGCTGACATTTCTATATCTACAGTGACATTAGCATGCCTGGGGAAAGTTGTGAGCACTGAAGGCAGTTGTAAGATAAAACAAAATTGGCACGGCTACGATGTATAAATCTGTACATGTATATTTTCTTGATGGTGGCATATGAGGTCACATGTGGGGAGGAAAGCTTAAGTTACGACTTGACCTGCAGGGCGATGGTAATTCGAAAATGGCGCATGTTGCTGCATGCGCATAGGCTCGACCCAGTTATGCGAACGTTCTTACACGGCTGTGTGAGGGTAATACTTCCATACGTAGTAATTCGGGCCACATACTCCTCCTTCTCCCGTTCTCCCTCCCTCTCTCCCGCCATCGATAAGTAGCTATTAACAGAGACTGGGATCGAGTCTAGCAAAACGCAGTCAAACAGAAAATATTCAATAGATTCTATTGATATCTGGCTCCGGTGGTGATGGGGTGATCTGCAGGACGTCGAACAAGACTCTGAAAGCGCTGTATGAGTGAATATCATGTAAAACTAATGTAAAACACAAGATTTCTGGTGACGCATAATGCGATTCGAAGGCCGCAAACGCACTATGCGAATGTCCTCTTGCAAATGACTCTGGACACAGGCTAATCTTCGATGTTCCAAAATGGTCTGCTTGCTAATAACGAACACCCACAATTTCAATGCTGAGCAGGAGTCCTCGCCAACGTGTGACTGGTGATTGAGGACGCAGGAGTTCAGCCATTATACTTTATTGACGGCGATTTAAAATAACGCACTGCAAAAGTATGTGCGAGTGTCATACAAGTGACATATTCCGGATTTAAAAAAATACAAAACAAAATCACACTGGAGGTCTCATGGGCCAGGCCAGGCTCCGGCTACTAGTACCTACCTATGCGTCGGCGGACCCAATCATATCTCTCACGTCTTTAGACCTGGGTATGAACGCACACTCAAAAGTGTTGGGGTGTCTATTAAGGGGACGCCGTAGAGTTAGTAACGAGATAAACACCCCTCCATTGCACATCACGAACCGAACAATTCCCGAACAGTACTTGACTTCGGGTTCAATCGGCATTCCATCGCTGGCCGCAGGCTTTTCAACCTTGAAAGATGCGAGGATATAGCCAGCGGAAAGCCAAGTGAATGCGTTGGCAACCCGCCTTCCAGGGCTGTCATATGTCCGTCCGTCAATACCACTGCAAAGATTGAATGGGTGTATAAACTCGAACCATATTCTTCGCCCATACCCGAATACCGCCAATTGAGGGTCTTGCACTTCAGGATCAATCTTCCCGTCTTTTAGGAAGCGTTCAGGATTGAATACAGATGGATCGGGGTACACGGTTGGGTCATTCAAAATCGCCCTGTTTTACCGTATCAACATTAAATAATCGCAGAACGGCATATCACCTGTCAAGCGGAGGGAGACGCGCACCACGAATTCGGGATGACAAGCGTCCCGCTTGGCAGAAGCCATCCCCGATACTCATCGTCCGCTATGAGCATGTGCGGGATTGCAAACGGCAACACAACCTCCCAACGGTGGCATTCTTTGATGATTGCGGAAAGGTATGGTAGAGCAGGCATGTCGTCGAAGGTGGGGAGGCGGTCGGGTCCGAGGACACTGTCGAGCTCCGCCTGCGCATGCCGTTGGACTGCGGGGTACTGGATCATGGCGAGCACGAAAGTCGCGAGAAATGAGACGCTCTGGATTAATATTGGTGTTGGTTGATTGCGAAAAGTGGAAGAAACTATTGAAAACTGACTGTGTCAGAACCAGCTGTGACCGAGATGAGATTAGATGCCCGTGTGCTATGAAATGAAGTATTGAAATATTTACCGATATACATAACAGCGGCAGTGTTCTTAATTACGCGCTCCTGGTAGGCGGCGTCGATGTTCGGGTTCATATCTTGGAGAGACCGCTGCGCGAATGACGGTTTTGCCACACCGTTAGCCTATTACATACATAGATCAGCACCATCCAACCCCCGGAAACCCGTGACTGCAGCGTACGATCTCCTCTTTGAGTGCTTTAAATGGCGCCTCTAGTATCTCGTCTGCATACACCTTCCACTCTTTTGCTTTCCGTTTAAACCCAGCACCAGGGAACCAAGAGGGGACATGTTTCAAGATTGGTATCATATTAACCAAGAACGCGCCAGGCATCAATGCTATGCCGAGTGCGGCAACGCCCTTATCGGCGGAATGAATGAAGGGGTCGTTTTGGGGGAGAACGTCTAAGCCATACGAGACTTCAATAATCATCGCTCCTACTTGGCTGGGCAGAATCAACAAAAGCGTTGAGGGGGTAGGGAAAGTGGCGTTAAAGGGAAAAGGCAAGGGGGGGAGAAGAAATGGGAAAGAGGGGAGGACACTCACTGGCGAACGTGCTCCTGCCAGGTTTCAGGGCTTTCAAGAAGACGGCGCAGGAGACCGTACGCATTTCGGGTGAAGGCGAGGTTGAATTTGGGGATCACATGGGCGTCGAATCCTTTGACTGCGAGTCGACGGTGGGCGCGCCACTCGTCTCCGTAGTTTAACAACGTAAGGTTCCAGCCCCATCCCATGCTAAATCACGCGGTTGAGTTTGAGGGAGATACAATGCATAGAGGACGCCACGCACAGTTCTGTGGCCATTGTCATTGGAGGTCTGGATTAAGCTGTTAATCAAAGAGCTGATCTACATCCGGGAGTTGAAATACATACCTGCCTGAGTACTTGGATGATCGCCTTTCTAATAGGTCCAAAGTCGACTCGAGGGTGTTCGTGATAACGATCTGGGTACCTAAGACATTCAGGTAGATTATATCTGATTCTTTCCTGACATTCAGCTCAGGCTTTGATGCTAGCTATGCAATGAACGCACTGAATTCCTTACTCTACTTCCTGTACTGCAGCCATTCATCGCCCGTCGGCATATCGAGCAGGTTCCCGATAAGCGGTAGCCCACGAGGACCAGGAGGATGCTTCGGTCTCTTTGGATTCCAGCCAACGTACAACGCGACCAAGAGAAGGCCCGCGAGAAGGAGTTGGGTGGAATCGAGTGAGGCATTGGTCGACATGGGTAGGAACAACAGCGAGGACAGAAAGCTTGAGAGTAACAGAAGCATCGAATCTGCGACAGCTTTAAGCCCTCCCCCCCAGGATCATGGGTTCAAGATTTCCATTGTCGGCATAGTAGCCTGTCAGCAGACGTTGGCTGGACTTATTATGCAGGAGCTTTAATGACCGATAGACCCTGAAAAATCAATATTGCAGCTAGACAGAAATCAATACAGCGCGGCATGAGGGAAAAGCACGGCAGTAGCACAACGCGTTTTATGCCTAGCTACTGTTTCCGAGCGCGCGGCAGCTTTCTAAGTTCTTCCCGACTTCGACGCCTTGTATGTCCTTTATATAATTACAATGCTTTGTCTTCCATGTTCAAATCATCTGTCCATTGCGAAAGATCCTGGCTATATTCTCCGGCTGGAAAAGCACTGTGTATCTGGCAACGAGAATGTATTACAATGCATGCGGCACATACAATTGTGATCGGGATCTGCAAGAGCGTGATGAGTTCCAAACCTTTCGGAGCGCCGTACATATAATTCTATTTGGAAACCCTGCGGCTAGAAAACAACCCCAAGTTTCCCGTCAGCAGAAATCTTTTATGGAAACCTGGGCTAGCACTGGTCCCTTTCACTGCTGCGCCACAGCGCTGGTTGCAGCAAGCACATCGAAGCGATGCAGCTGTCTAGGTAGGCGCAGTCCGAGTTGTACGTGCACACCTAGTCGTATCCTTGCCATGGGCAGTCGAGGATGGCAGCGATGGCCACGGCGACGAGAAGAGTGGACCTGATGAATTGCATTAATATTAAGGGTTTGTGAATTAGGATGAAGGCTGGATGGGGTGATTTTATGTTGTTAGATCTTTCTGAGTATCGGTAAGCAGCTCTGATTATAGAGCTGCATGCTTCCGCGGGACCCGCGTTAATATCGAGGATGTGCTCATTGGGAAAGAGTCTCCTCGTTGGCTGAGTGGCTGAGATTCACGTTGAACCTGCAGTTGTGCCATGTGGTTGAAACGCTTTGCGGACCGGATCAATATCATGATCAGGAGCGGCGCAGGAAGTGGAGTGGCGATACTCTGTTGCAGGCGGTTGTGGCGTGGGACTGTATCCATACAGCTCAGAAACAAAGTTCTTCGGACTCAATGCGGCGCCACAGCGACTGAGTCTTGCGGACCCGCCAATCAGCCTTGCATCGACGACCACCTCAAGACAAAGGTACGCCCGTCCTCCGCACCCCCGTTATCCGCACCTATCTAACCCATATCTGCCTGTAGATACCATGGGTAGTCAGTCACCATCAATCCCATCCAAAACATCCTGGTACTAATCATATCTTCGAATATCTAGTCAATCTCCGTTCTCAAAAGCGGCTCGCTGCCGCCGTCGCCGGCGTCGGTCAGCGCAAAATCTGGCTTGACCCCGCCGAGCAGGCCGAAATCGGGAATGCCAACTCGCGCACACACGTCAAGAAGCTCATCAAGGACGGCCGCGTGATCATCAAGCCCACAACCATCCACTCGCGTGCGCGCACCCGCGATGCGCTCGCCGCGAAGCGCAAGGGGCGTCACACAGGCCCGGGAAAGCGGAAGGGTACGAGCGAGGCGCGTATGCCCACGAAGGTGGTGTGGATGAGGAGACAGCGGGTGCTGAGACGGCTGCTGAGGAAGTACAGAGAGGCCGGAAAGATCGATAAGCATCTGTGAGTGATCCGCTACGCTTGCAGGTGGCGGGGGCTCAATGGATTGCGGGTGCAGGTACCACGCACTCTACCAAAAGTCCAAGGGTAATGTGTTCAAGAACAAGCGCGTGCTCATGGAGTACATCCACAAAGCAAAGGCCGAGAAGAACCGCACAAAGGTGCTCACCGACCAGATGGAGGCCCGCCGTGTCAAGAACAAGGTGTGTAGCGCTCAGCATCTACCCTTTCCCTCATATTCCCATCTGTATCTGCTGTGCACCGCGACTTACATGATTGCTTATTCTCCTCTTAGGCGGCTCGCGCGCGTCGGGCGGACCGTGTCGCAGAGAAGCGGTCGGGTATCACGGAGGTCGAGACGACTGCGGAGGTCAAGGAGTAAACTGGCTGCTGCCTACCGTCCACTGTCTACCGAGTTGTTGTTTTCCGTCTTCCGTCTGTCCTTGGTGTTATCTCATATCCCACATAAGCATATGCTATGACTGCATGCCCACCCAAATACTGTATCTATCATGCTGTGGTCCATGCGCTTCAGAATCATTGCGGGAGACACGCTGCCCCTGGCATTCCGATGCAACTTGAACTTAGATCTGGGGGAGATGTAATTTTTAGGCGCGTTTGGCAGCTGAACTGAAGTGCCCGGAGTCAATGTATCATATCACGCCCTCGTGCATGCAGTTGGTTCAATCCTCCCCATCTCGAAAACATTCGAATATCGGAGTTCTGCCTACGGGAGACTAGTTCAACTTGGGTTTCTAATACCTGGCACGTATGTACATGCGCATCTCCACTCCAAGTCTTTAATCCATTCGACACCCCGCATTTTCGGCTTTCTCGTCTCGTTTTTCACGGCTTGCATGGCGTGCATGATATAATTTGATCTTGGCCCTGATATCGGTTAGTTGCCCACTGTCAGATAAGCTCTTGAACTTTCTCAGTTTATGTGTGAACCTTGCTTATCTTCGTTGCGTCTGAGCTCTGGAACAAGGGGGAATATTTGAAATTACATGTGCATCCTTGTGGATTCGACAACATGGCCAGAATGTCTGGACCTCACTGCAAGATACCGCTGAAATATTTCTCCACGCCTTCAACACCCCGAACCAATGCACCAACGACCCCATCCGGCCTAATAATGTAAACGGTGATCACCTCCGCGCGAGGCGCCACCGCGTACCCTTCGTATGCATGCCCCAAATTGTCCTTCAGAACAATCGTAGCGAGCTCCAAGCCAGCATCACCGGTCCTGTACACCTCGAAAGTGTTGACCACGACAGACTGAACTATGCCCTCCGGGTATTGCTGCAGGGCGCGGAGGACGGCGGTGCACTGGGGAGTAGCGGCCGCAGAGCTGAAAATGAGGACGGTGTGGGTGTATGGCTTGAATATGTCGAAGAATCGTGCCGTCGCAAGCCCGTTTTGCGACCGCGTATCCAGGAGATTCGGGGCATCCGGAGCTCTGTCGCCGCCCCTCAGTGTCCCATCCATAGTATAAGAGTCGCCTGTGGGCTGAACGCCATCGGCCCCATCTGCGATTTCGTCGATGACGATACTGCTGCCCCGATAATTCACCCCGAGTTGCAGCAGTTTCGCGCTTCGCGCCCATGGGGTCTCCGACTGCGGATCCGAGGTGGTATTTTGCAAGGCTTTGCTTATATTGAGCATCGCAGCGATGACCGGGAGGCGTTCATCATTGTAGCTTTGAAGAAGGGTGGCGGGTGCGTGGCCTTTGGCTACGAGAGATAGCTTCCATGCGAGGTTAAACTGGTGTCATTTGGTAAGTCAATGGAAGACCAAGATCATAATCACATAGACTCACCGAGTCCTGGATGCTTGAGTTCATGCCCTATTTGGATAGACGCCAAGGTGATTAGTGTTATTAGCGCATGCACGTGAGGTAAGTAGGGTGTTACCTGTCCTCCCATAGGCGAATGAACGTGTGCAGCATCTAGAGGAGCATCGTGAGTTCACCGATAGCAATTCCGGAGGGAACTTGGGCTGCGTACCTCCCACGACGAAACAACGACCCTCCGCTAACTTGTTCACCATCCTGTATTTCGGGCTTTGAAAAGAGAAAGATCCCAATAAGCGCGCGACCCCAGCCAGAACAGCAATAGGCTTGCTTGTAATCAGCCGCCCACACGACATCCCCGAATGCCTCCCTCGGCAGGCCAGATTGCTCTGCGAAGAATTCGAGCAGCGCGGCCGTGTCCGAACTCAATTTTACGTGGTCGACGTCAGGACCCATGATGAAGAATTGGAATGCGGCTTTGTCGAGCTTCTCGCCCGGCTTGATAATTAATCTGGATAGCAATATTAATACCGGGTTGGTTTTCCGCTGATGATACGAACAGTATGCTGGACCTCTCCCCGTAGTTGTGCCAACCCTGGATATGGGCTTGAATGAGCGTAAAATCAGAGTATTTGAGGAATTGCGTACGTCTGTCGAGAGCCCTCTGATATGCACATCTCCAATAACCATGTTCTGGTTCTCAGTTGTCTCTCCGAGGAATGTGAGACCCAGCGCCTTGCGCGTCACGCCTGCAAATTAAAACACATGTTCAATTCCATCATCGCCGTGGTGTGAAAGAACAGGCATGTACCACGAGCACCATCAGCTCCGATGAGCCAGTCGACGTCAATGGTCTCCGTATGTTCTTTCCCATTCACAGATTTAGTCAAAACCGCAGTGATGCGTTCAGAATCCTGCTTAAAAGTTGACAAAGCCGTTCCGAGCTCGACTGCGCAGCCGTATTTTGCGAGGTGGGAGCGAAGAATCTCTTCCGCGGAGTTCTGGCCCATCATAAGATAAGTCCTCTGCAACAACAGAAAAGAGCGGTTTAGCAAAGTAGTCTCAAATCAAAGGACAGGCGTACCCAGGGGCAGCTCGGAGTGGGCTCGGCCCAGGTTATCATGCGCACGACGTTGTTCACTTTGGGCGAGCCCCGCGCGTGCTCGAGCACGTCATAATTAAAAATAGCTTTCTGCAGGACTTCGTCCACGCCTAGGAACTTGTATATCTCCATGGTGCGAGCCTGTGGATAGTCTAATCTCAGCAACGATAGCTATAGCCTGCCTCAGCTGAATTTGATAAAAAAAATATACTTACCGAGATACCAGAGCCGCGCTGTCCGGGACGATAGGATTGTTCCTTGGCGATGATTCTAACGGGCACGCCGTTCTGGAGCAGGGTGAGAGCGGCTTTGTTTCGAGCTCACGTTAGACCAACTGAACGAAATCAAGACGGCTGAAGTACTCACCTATCAGGCCTGAAGGACCGGCACCAACGATGAGGACTTTGGGAACAAGAAGAGACATGATGATGGTCACGCAATTGGGTGTACGAGAAGAAACAGTTGCTTTGTGTTTGATTTCCAAATCAGGGAAGGAAGCACCATTTATATACTGTAACGACTGAAATCATTGACGCGTAAGCGGCCAGTATGTAGCCTAATCTGCTAGAGGCTCGGAATCTCCATGTTAGTCTTGAAACAAGACTCATCAGCGGAAATAGGAGCTGTTGAGTAACAAGATTAGTAATCTGATAGCATTATGCAATAGAAATGACTGCAATCCGCCAAGCCCGACACGTACTTGACACCACTTTCCACAAGCCAGAATTGCACGAGTTCCAAAGTCTTCGCCACAGCGCGAGTGGAAATCAATGGAATGGCTCGCCATAGAAGACCCACTTTTCCTTTGAATTTTTTGCAGAGGATTGTTGCAGAGGACTGTCCATGTGATTCATAGCGGGGACTACGGATGGTCCGTTTCAGCTAAACATCGACCGACTATCAAGGCCTAACAGCAAACAGTGAACACTTGTAAGTTGGCCAGCACAAGCGGAGATTAGCTGTCCGCGGCATAACGGTGGTAGGTTTCCGAATAAGCCGAAAATTCGGGATACCAGTGGATAGGTGAGTAATAAACGTCAGCAGGGCTATGATGCAAATAGTCTCCAGGAGTCTCCGGGAGCTAGACGGACACCACGGTTATTTAGCCAAACGACGGTTCTTCGCGAACCGCGGATGGAAATCTGATCCGTCATAGCACGCATGACCGCGAGGTTTTTCGGCCGAGCAAGTGGTTGGAGGTGGTTGGTGGCCATGGTAAATGGTTCAGGCAAGAAGCGGAATATTGCAAATCACCGCGCTGCGGCCGCGGCTCGGATGACGTAATCTGCGCCCACGCAAGCGACGTGTTGAAGAGTTGACATTAATATTGATCTGCGCGTACCACACTGACCCCAGGTCGCTACATACAATAAATCAGATCAAGAGTCAATCTCAACAAGCTAAAACCTCGGTGAGTTTGCCCGTCATTGGAAATCTTCTGAAGACGCCACTGAGTTCTGCAAATTTACAGCGACAGTTGCCGACGCTCTCCTCTCCATGATCTCAGATGCCGCTCTGGAAAAGCTGCCTCTCAGATCAGCTGATACAACTGCAAACATGGTCGCATAGGAGCTTTCTGGGGGAAACAGCAAATAATTTTTGCCCGGTGTTCATATTTCATCAGCCCTCCGCCGTTGGCTATAACCTTAAGAACGAATGGATACGATTTACGGTTGTCCGCTCCACCACCACGACAGCCTGTATATTTATTGCTTAGACTACGTCTCCAATCCAGCTGTCCGCCTGCCCGCGCAACGAGCTTTCAGCCCGCCCACCGTCTGCGCCTCCAGCCTCTGCAAGCCCCTCGATGCCCGCGGATCCACCCGGGAGGACATCGATGTTGTTCGGCTGTTGGTTAAAATTGAAGAGTGGTCAGTGTGCATGAACATCAGGACGAGAATAGGACACAGGCCTTGACGTCGCCATCCTCCAACCACCACTTCCCCAAACTCCCAAACAGCCCCTCACCCACCTCAGGAGAGCGCAGCAACGGCAATGTCGAGCGGCTCGTTGCGGTCGATGACTTGCATGGCGCCGAGCGAGCGGAGGTATGCGGTGTGTTTGGGGGAGGCGGTGGTTTAGATGAGCGAGAAGCCGAGAGCTTCGTGAGCTGGATGGCAGGGGACTCCGATGTCAGTGTGTGATTGTAAGTGGGCCTTTACTTATGGATAAACGCACCAAAGCACCCAACTGAGGACGCGCCGCAGGTTATGGCTACCGGTGTGCCCTTGTAATGCCCGCGCCCGTTCTCCAGAGGGCGCGCAGCCCCGCGCCCCCCTTCTGGTAGAGCCCCGCCGCGGCGGTGATCATCGCGAGCGGGATCGAAGCCGCCTCGCCGAATGAAACGTTGGTGGGAAGCTTGGAGGTGTACTACCGGAACGCACTGCGCTCAGTGGCCCAGTGTCCGTTTGCAACCATGCGGTCCCCCTCCCAGATTGCAAAGTCTGGCCGACGATCGCGGGGAAGGTCAGGTACTGGTCGCCAAAGGGGGTCTTTTGGAGATAACGGCCGACGGGGTTGAGCGCGATAGCTTTGTTGCGCATGAGAATATCATCGGGTCCTAGAACTGAGATGGGATGGGACGCGATGGTGAAGTCGCTGAACACGGCGGGGTGAACCAGGGCTTTCTGGGTGGTCGCTTTGGATGGTCATTAGCTGTAGGATCGACGCGTCTTTATATGCAGTTCATCATCGCGAATGTTTTGCTTGGGGCCGAGGTGGGCCGCGGAATAGGATGTGGGCCCCGCCATGGGCCTTCTATGCCTCTGCCCGCGCAATTTGTCTGTCCCGATGGCAGCGAGAGCAAAAGGGGGATTTATCCGTTGAACGAGCTCGATGGCAGTTGGTGGCAAGATCAGGAAAATATAATAAATACAATCCACCCCCGAGTATGCTGTAGACCGGTCAGACGCTCAGCACCAGCTGCAAAGGGAATTTCAGAGTCGAACACACGGAAGGGACACATGTTTACCTTATTAGGCGGCGTAGTGGAGCCGGAGCTTTTGACGGGTTGTATAGCCGGCAACTTATGTCCTCTCGAGTCTCGGAGGCTTGCCGCTCTATCCAACACATCCAAACCGCGCTGCAATTGTAATTGGTGCTCGGCACAAGCTCGACGGCCAGAATCTCCTTCAGCACGAGCGTGTCCGGCGTCCGCTCCCAGCCGATTGTGTGTCACGAGGTGTCACGCGTCTGCATCAACGACCACCTCTCTGAGTCTCTCCCCAATTTAACTCACCTCTGCCTGTAGACATCGCCAATGGGTCAGTCACCGTCAATGCACTCCAAAACGTCCTTGTGCTGATCATGTAGCTTTATTCAATGTTCGTTCTCAAAAACGGCTCGTGCGCTAGCTTGACCCCGCCGAGGAGGCCGAAATCGGGGACGCCAACTCACGCACGTCAAGAAGCTCATCAAGGACGGCCGCGTGAGCATCAAGCCCACGACCATCCACTCGCGGTAGTACACCAGCGAAGCGCGAAAGGCACCAAACGGGCCCGGGAAAGCGGAAGGGTACGAGCGAGGCGCGGATGCTCACGAAGGTCCTGTAGATGAGAAGACAGCGGGTGCTGAGACGGCTGTTAAGGAAGTACAGAGAGGCCGGCAAGATTGATAAGCATCTGTGAGTGATCCGCTACGGCTTGCGGGTGGTGGGGGTTGAATGTATTGCGGGCGCAGGTACCATGCACTCTACCAAAAGTCAAAGGGTGACGTGTTCCAAGAACAAGCACGAGCTCATGGAGTACATCCACAAATCAAAAGCCGAGAAGAACCCCACAAAGGTGCTCACCGACCAGACGGAGGCGCGCCGCGTCAAGAACAAGGTGCGTAGCGCTTCCCCTTATAATCCACTGTGTATTTGATTTACACCGCAACTTACATGCTTGTGTCTTCCTTTCACAGGCCACGCGTGTCCGTCGGCGCAGAGAAGCGGTCGGGTATTACGGAGGCGGTTTGCATGGTTATACGAATATCAATGAATCGCCCATATGCATTTCCGCAAGAGGAATGGTGATATGGTGATCTGGAATGCGCACGGACTTGGATCGGCCAGGGTCGGGGTCTGGTCGATTCATTGAACATCCTGCGTGCTGAGAGCTGAGATGATAAATGATAAATTGGGCTGCCAGCCCGATCTTCTCAGCTTGAATATCCGGGTCCTACGTTTCAGCCTCGCTGGACTGCTTGCCAGTACTAGTGCTAGGCACGCCGGAGGGATTCTTATACTTTTGCAGAAACCTGGGGTCAGCCTCTGGCAGTTCGATTTCGAGGCATCAATCAAGTATTCGGTTTAGCTTGCCAATGCCCTTATCAGTCCCATCTCATCGCTTTACGTTGCTTTGAATTACAAGTCTGTGTCCGGAGTCTTTGTTGCGAGGATGCTTGCACAGTGCGTTGGTAGCTTTCGAATCACATTATCGGCCAGGGCCCAGGGACGCACAGCGACACCTCAACAGCTCGCCATAAATCTCGTGTTGTACATGATATGCAGTCATACAGTGCTTCCAGTCTTCCAGTCTCGTTCAAAACCCGCATCCTCGCCATTTCCCCACCATCTCCGCCCTCACATGATATGACACAATGCATTCCGTTACTCGTAGCCCCTGCACCGAACCACGCCATCGAGTGAAACACCCCGTTCCCGCTCGTAGATGGGATTTAGAGTCCTAAGGCGCCATGCATCAATACATGTGAATATATTGAAGCAATGGATGACATACGAAGACGATTCTCAACTATGAGTGCAGTTATTTTGTCTACCATCTCTTTATCCAGATAATCCGAAAGCTTCTTCCCAGACAAGATGGTTGTGATTGCATCTTGGATCTTGAGAATGTGTCCAGATGCCACATAAACATCCAATGCGGCAGAGAATGCTTTGGGCAGACCATCCCCCCAAGCGGATGCTTGGGTAAATGTTTGCTCCATGCACAGGAGGATCGCTGTTCAAATGAGTAGAGATAGACGGGCAAACTAGATTGCAGCGAATGCGTACCAGTAAGTACATTCAGCGCGAGGCGTCTATCCCTGTGCCCCGGACCGAGCTATTGTGATTTGTAAGCTTTGCAGTGATATCTAGGCTTCAGAAAATGAAGCATACAAATGCCATGACCTTGCCTCCAAGAATTTCACTAATTGAATCACGATTTTTAATCTGAAACGTGTCAATATCCTATTACATGTGAGATCTGAGAAACAGCACTAGCAGATACTCACAAACTTTGATGATATGTAAATGATGACATCCAGCCATATTCGTTAGCGGCACTATGGTAGCATCAATAGTCCCAGTGCCTACTCACGAGCTGTTCGATTTCAATTTCATTCAAGTTCGAAGGTGGGTGAGTGGAATATCATTACGATCAGCAGACAGCAAGCAGGGGGGTAAATGGGGCACGGCACTCACAGTCTGTTGGGATATCATCACAGTCAGCAGATGGCAAGCAGGGGGCTCAACGGGAGAGGGCACTCACACCCTATCGAGATATCATCGCGGTCAGCGGATGGTAAGCATGCGGTGAACGGGAGACGGGACTCACACCCTGTCGAGACATCATCGCTGTCAGCGGATGGCAAACAGAGGGATCAACGGGAGAGGGCACTCACACCCTATCAGGATATCATCGCGGTCAGCAGACGGCAGGCAGGGCGGATCAACGGGAGACGGCACTCACATCCTGTCAGGATATCATCGCGGTCAGCGGACGGCAAGCAGGGGGATCAACGGAAGACGGCACTCACACGCTGTCGGGATGACCATCGCAGTCAGTGGATGGCAAGCAGGGGGGTCAAAGGGAGACGGCACTCACAATCTGTCGGGATATCATCGCGGTCAGAGGATGGCAAGCAGGGGAGCCAACAGGAGAGGGTACTCACAGCCTGTTGGGATACTATGGTGGTCAGCAGACGGCAAGCAGGGGCATCAACGGAAAATGGCACTCACAGCCTGTTGGAATACCATGCCGGTCAGCAGACGGCAAGCAGGGGAGTCAAAGGGAGATGTCACTCACAGTCTGTTGGGATATCATCGCTGTCAGCGGATGGCAAACAGAGGGATCAACGGGAGAGGGCATTCACACCCTATCGGGATATCATCGCGGTCAACAGACGGCAATCAGGGGGGTCAACGGGAGAGGGCACTCACGTCCTATCGGGATACCATGGAGGCCAGCAGACAGCAAGCAGGGGAGTCAACGGGAGATGTCACTCACATCCTGTCGGAATATCATCGCGGTCAGCGGATGGCAAGCAGGGGGATCAGCGGGAGACGGCACTCACAATCTGTCGGGATATCATCACTGTCAGTGGATGGCAAGCAGGGGGGTCAACGGGAGAGGGTACTCACAGCCTGTTGGGATTCTATGGCGGTCAGCAAACGGCAAGCAGGGGGAAATGGGAGACGTCACTCACACTCAACTAAATCAACACAAGCGGAGTTCAGGCAAACTCAAACAAGAACTGCAAATATGATGTATTCACAAATACTCACAGTCTGCGTTGGGAGCAGATAAGCAAGGTCAGCAGAACACGGGACAAGCTCAAATTTGAGATATACTGACTTCCTTTATGAATTTCAGACACGTAGGTGAGCCATCAGCCACCGTAAAGCGCGAGGACGATTTTAGTGAAGCTTACATACTGGTTGTGACGAAGAAAATTATGTTAGCCTATTATTGTGGTGAAATATGGCTAGGCTGGCGCACTCACTTCCTATCAAGAAATCACCAGTAAAGTGAGGCACTACAACCATAGAGATCACTCTGCCACACTCACTGCCTACATAAGCCAGAGGGGTAAGATCAACCAAATGCTGATATACACGTCCACAGACTCACATTCTATAAAATGCCAAGGGTTGAGATAAACATTGAATGTTAGCCGGTACAAGCTTACCCGCTGGATATTGAAGCAATTAACTCAGCCGTGCAAGTACTTCAGATTCTAGCTAAATGAACTCACCCAGACATGTGGAAAATATATCAATGCTAGCAATGTGAGGCTCTCCGTCGCCGAGTCTCCAGTACATACGGGATTGCTTGTGCAAACATAACAGTTATTGGCATCATGAGAGATTTACAGTGCTGCACTCACCTTATTTGCAAGGCATAACGAATGCAGACCTCGATATTACTTTGTTGAACGGAGACAAACAAACCCTTCAAGGCATCGTCGGTGATGGCATTAGCCGTCGCTTCAATCAATTCGGAGCAAGTGGTGTTGCCACGTTGCATATCTAATTTCATCAGCAGAGTACACTTCGGCCGTTGAGGTCACTCGCCTTTGAGGTACAGGGAGGCGGTTGGGGGGAATTTTGATGCTTGTAGGGGCTTTTTGAACAGATCATCCAATTTGATGGCAGCCGCAGCTGGAGCTTGTTTCCGCGCGTCTTTGATGCTAAGGTGACCGCGCAGCTCGTTGAAAGCCATAGTGACCAGGCCATCAAACTTCGTGAATATTACGATAACTGGAGCTTTATGCGAGTGTTATATTTGACTCCACTTTCACCATTTCAGGCACGTACCTTTTCCGATACCGCATCCGTTGAAGAATGTCTCATCCGCGGCCAGGATCGGTCGAGCGGTGTCGGTGGGAAGGCAGTACCTTAGTTTCGCGGAGTTAGAATGGGAGAATAGAAAAAATGTCACTTTGAAAGGGGTACCAAACGGCGTGTAGTTGGTCTTTCAACTCTGTGGCGCTCGCCCGCTTGCTCAAAAATCTCTGGACCGTCTCCGTCTCGTCCACAGACCCACATTCAAACCCCCGGGAGTCATGAAATATGAAATTGGGGTTGCTTTTGAATACCATTTCATTGTTTATGTCGTGGTATCCTCGCTACGATACCCTGAGCGAGTGAAAGCTTAACTGTTTGGTAAAGTACGAACCTCTGCCGAAGGTGCGACTACGGATGCATCAATCTGAAGCCAACATAGCATCAGTATACAAGAAGACAGTGAACTGAAGGGATTGCCTATTACCTGCTTTCCCGATGAACCAAAGATCAATGGATCATCGACGCTATTGCAAACTTTCTTTAGGATTGTCGTTTTCCCGGCGTTGCTCCTGCCCATGACCAGAATGCGGAAGTAAGGGCATCGTAAGCGGAGACTCGGGCGAGTCTCAATATTGTCTGGGAGGTTGTTCATGTCGTTACTGGCATTAGCAATGCTCGGATCTTGAGTCTTAGCTTTTTTTTGACGGTTCTTCTTTCCACGGTTCGTCATGTTTAATAATCGTCACTTGGGGCTGCAGAGTGATTGGTGATGGCAGTAACAGAGAGTATATGAGCTTGGACAGCCCTGTTCATCGATCGATCCGCCGCGGCAATATTAATGAAGACCGATAGACCCTTGGAAAAGCGCGGAATTATTAGGCATGCCGTCTTAGCACTGCACGTCCAAACCTGTCCAAACTCATAGAAAGCCTTGGGTTACTTCTTTCCTTTGTTGCAGTTTCAAGTTGTTGCCATTTCTGTTCACGGTCTACCGAGCACTTCCTTGCTCAAGTGCTCAAGTGCTCAAGACTGAATGTATGCTTGGCACCTTCCCTTTCCAGAGTCATATACATCGCGCGTTCAACTTACTTACTTCATACTGAGCGTTGGCTTAGCTCTGCGCACAGACGATGGTTTCAACCTACAACGCATATCTCATCACCGGCAGCAACAGAGGTGCGCTCCTTAGTCCTGGTCAGGTCCGTCACCCGTTTCCGCAAGATCAATGGTGTTCTGTTGTTCACAGGAATCAGCCTGGGTCTGGCGGCTCTGGTCGAGGTGTATCTAGGCCGGGCTAATAGTACAATAGTCATCGTAGCCGTGCGTAGCGTCTCGGATACCCCATCAACATAAAAGCCTCTTGAAGCTCAAGGCCAGAGGAAACAGCAAACTTATCATCGTGAGAACCGACGGCACTTCCCCGAGTGATACCGACGGAGCTAGTCGCCTCCTCGAGACCGAACACGGTATCGCAGTTCTCGACACCGCCATCGCCAACGCCGGGATATGATGTACTCCGGCTTGGACCCCGTAGCCCAGATGCCCTTTGCGGAGATATGCAGCCACTTTGAACAGTGAACACCTGTTCTTATTATAAGCAACTATGCCGCTCCATGAAGCTTCGAAGTACGAAAAGTTCATCGCGCTGTCGACAGGCTTAGCCGACCTAATGACCGACCCGTTCTCGGCTTACGGCGTGGTCAAGGCTGCGTGAGCATCGCAAGATAACATCTACGGCAATCCATCTCAGGTACCTATTTCATTGATCTTCCCCAGGTTCGCGTAAATAAATGCGCTGACGGGATCTTGCGATAGATGGGTGCAGACCCGGATGGCCTTGGAAGCTGCAGAAAAAATCAAACCCACTGAACCGTTTATATCAGTGAATGAGAACGTAGTTGTGTGGTCAACGGTGTATGTGTCTACTTGCTTATGCCGCCCTCTAAAGCTGACGTATATTTGACGTATATTGTAAGATCGAAAACGCGACCAGAGAAGCGACCTCTGGAGCGTCAGGGACCTTTGATAAAACTCTAGTTTGGTGGACTTGGTTCCGAGCTGTTTGGAGTGTTTGGTAGAATTTGAACCTCCTGTGTTCGCTGCGAAACTGAAATATCTTTATCGGCTTCTACTGGCGGCTGGCGACGCGGGACGCTCACCTCCATCCCACATTCCGTGAATGCTCTAATTCCGGTGAATTTGCAACATACAGAGGAAGACGTCGCATGTGCGGCCTGGTTTTCCATAGATTTTCCATATCCTGACTTGGCCACTCTTATCTGGAAAGCCATACGCGTCTCGATTTCGATTTACATTCATTTCACGTTCTGAAATTGGGTAGAGTAGGTAATGAATGTCAGCCTCTCTGTACCACTCATCAACGCTTGGCACGCCGGAGGGATCATCTCATGCGGCAACCTAGGGTCAGCCTCCAGCAGCCGGTCGGCGGTCGAGATATTACCTAATTTAGTTTCCCTTCTCATTCCCTTCCCTTTCATCGCTTTGTATACTATTCATATCTTCTTGCGTGTTTTTTGCTTGCCTCCGAACCAGTACTGCTTTCCTCCCTTAATCATCAATTTGCTACTCTGGTCCGTGATTGCGGTGCGTGTAATTCTATAATATCACGCCTTGCATACATGACTGACTATACCAACAAGGCAGCTCTGGACAATGACTTTTATTCCTCTCCTGTTGATCGGTGTATTGCCCATACTGTCGAGCGTGCAGGGAGTAGACCCATGTGCAAATACAGAGTCCGCTCTACCTGTAGATCCGTGAGTAATAAGGCATCCGCACTCCTATTTGATATCGATGTGCTGAATCGAGTATGTAACGGATGCAGTTCAGTCACAGTTCATGATTCCGAATTCCAGGGTCACCAGGGGGACAATTCCAGTTCCACGAGCCTTGGGAAGGCTTTTGTAATTGTTGTCACGCTGATCATCCGTACGCCCTCCCGCAATGATCATTCCTCCAGCCGATCGAGTGTCTAACAGAGCCCCCAGTATTGATCATGTTGCCAGTGTTAATCAGCTCTGTCAGGAGAAGCCGTCGCCAGCTTTCTGTTGCTTCAAACACGCCAATCAAATACACTGCATACTTGAGATCGTCGCAGACACCGTTCGATGGCCCACCTCCCGCCTGGAGCGAGATAGAGACGCATACGAGTGTGGATGAGGGGGTTCTCCATTATCCACCCCCCATGTACTCGAACGTCTAGCCATATCTGATTTATCGGTTCTCGGAAAAGCTTACGGACTTTATCGGTTTATTTATCAACCTTGCGTGTCCTCGTTGGGCTTGATTTCTGGAACAAGCGGGGATATTGTGAATTGCATGCATCCTGGTGGATTCGACAATATGGCCAGAACGTCTGGAATTCACTGCAAGATACCGCTGAAATATTTCTGGACGCCTTCGACACCCCGGACCTTTCCACCAACGACCCCATCCGGCCTGACAATGTAAACAGTAATAACCTCCGCGCGAGGCATCACCGCGTACCCTTCGTATGCATGCCCCAAATTATCCTTCAGAACCATCGTAGCGAGCTCCAAACCAGTCTCGCCGGCCCTGTACACCTCAAATGTGTGTACCACGGAAGACTGGACCAGCAAAGCCAGGAACAGGATTTATTCTGGTGTAACTCAACTCACAGGGTCTATTGTTAGATTTGCATGTTCATTCCGAATAGTTTGGTCCTTTTAAATTTCCGCTGAGCGCACTGTTCAATTAAAGGACATAGTAATGTTAGCTGTACAAGGCAGAGGCAATGCACAAGGCTTACCCGCGAACAGAGAACCCAGCTTCAAGAACCTGCTCTAGAACGTGGGTGGCAATGAGCTCACCGATTCCGGTAATCTGTAAGCGCTGTGTAAGATGCTTAGCTTGACATGTTGATAGGAATGCCAATAGTTCGCGAGTTGAACACCTGGGTTACTAATCAAAGTTTCTGACCCTTTATGCACTCTGTTGACTGATTGTAGCCCGAGTTTGTCATCGCCGAAGCCGAATGGATGAGAAAGAGAGGAGATCGTTGGGAGGAAGCACTTGGAAGTTTCGGCCGGACCGAGGCTGAGTGAGGTGGAGCCTGTGTATCACAGCTGGTGCCCTAACCCATGCTCGCCGAAGTCATGACCAAGCCGGCTTGTGCATCGATGTAATTACTTGCCATCTCGTCTGCAACAGATGACTCAGACCGAGCCCCCCCCCCCGACCGGCGCCGCTTCTTGAAGAGCCCTTAAAATGCACGGCGCCGCACCTGAAATTTAACAACCAACACTTACTGCAACTTTTACCTCACCTCACTCTTAGCCTTCCAACATGCCTCTTCATCGCTTGTTCGTTCCTCCAACACTCTACTCTGACCAAAACCGAAAGGATATCGCGGCTGCTATCACTGGGATATACAAAGGCCTCTTTCCTAGCTTTTATGTGGTGGTCCTTTTCATCGATGTGCCCGTCACCCATTATTTTGTCTCTGGCCGAAATAACGACAAGTTCCTGCGTATTGGCGTAGAGCATATCGCAAAACATTTCCCCGAGTATGTTCCCAATCGGCATTTTCTCCTACCGTTTAATTCTGACTGGGGTTCGGCCGTAGTGAGGCATCCGGGAGGGTATTCATGGACCGTTATGAAGCAGTGCTTGCGCCCTGGACAAAGGACCGGGGCATTGACTGGGAGGTGCAGATCACAGAGGACGATGTGAGTAAAGTTTCCTATATCCTGATAGAAGAAGTTGACTGAGATCCTCACAATCGAAATAGCGCAACCTCTGGAATGAGAACGGCATGAGCCCGCCCCTACCGGGTACCAAGGACGACGAGTTATGGCGGATCCAAGATAAAGCAGTGCCATATGGGTCGTATAAAGTGTGACCATGTGGTTTCATATGTAGGACGCAGAAACATAGGATGTTGACAGACAGTTTGATTAATTTGTGTGCCCCGCTGGAGCAGCACAAGATAAAATGTGCCGTCAGAACATCAGACAAGTTGCATTGAGTGCAGTTTCGACGTCTGATCCAGCCTGATCACTGGTTCTGGTTCGACATTCGAGAGAACCACGAACCAGACCATCCAGAACCGGTTCGGACCACCAAAAATCCATAATCGCGAGGATCAAGTGTGATGAGGGCCACCCGCGAGAACGTCTTAGATGGTCCTTATCTGTTGTCGAAGGACCAGCGAACCATGAAACACTTTGCGATAATGGTATAGACAACCAAGGTGCCTGGATGAATTCCATTGTTAGCCAAAGCGAAGCCATCGAGGATATCACTGGTGCGGCTCACAGCTCAACATGGCGATGAATGCCGTGAAGAAGCGGTTCGGCAATTCTGCAACCGCATTGCCCAAATCTGCACGAAAACATCAGCACACTCAAATGCAGGTCGAGGAAGAACCAGGACATACGTTGGAAAGTCACGCCAAAAATGATATTCGAGAACAGAACACCGTGTAGGTAAGTGGCATCATGCAAGATATACAAGAACTACCGTCTAGTGATCAACGTGATATGCGTAGAAAGCGACGTTGAAATATATCTGGGATCACGCTCTGCCGTCCGCTCAGAGCGCGCGGTTGGTTATCGAATCGTAATCTCCCGGGAGTCTTCAGAACCGGCAGGTGGCCCACATATATTGTGAGGACAAGTAAGTGGTTGGGGCTCGTACAGATGCTGTGCAAGTCGCATAAGTGGGTAGATGATATGGGGCGATCCGGAAGAGGCACGCTGGAATCGAAGAAAAGAACCTCGATGGGGGAGTGTCACGTAAATACTTTGAGGAGGCATGGGCGGAGGCATTCAAAGAGTGCGGCGTGAATATTGATGGTTGAGTGAAGGCGGAGATGGTTGCAGATGGTTGCGGTACGGAGGCGAAACGAATCTTCGCCAGTCCTCTTTTCAAGTAGGCTTTAAGATGAAAAATGAGCTGAGGCCTAGGAAAAGCCGAAGAGGAGTAGAGAAACAAGCAGAGCAAGCAGTGGTCACGCGCTGACAAAGAGAACAGGTCAAAGAATCCGAGCGCTAAACAGACACGACGCGTCGCGCAACGACGTCCAGTCCAGTCTCGACCTCGACCTCGACCTGCTGAATCGGCTGGATACTACATATGGGCACGTTCAGGGAGCTAAGTAGGCGGCAGCTGGCCAGCATGGGAGGAGATTAGCTGTCCATGGCACAACGGCGGTAGTTCTGCGCATCGGCCGGCCGGGCCGCGTACCCAGCTATTACGTACCAAAATATTCTGGGACTGACGCTCCTTCTCTTCCAGTCCAGTCCAACCTTGTCCAGACAGCCAGAATCTCCCTCAGCACCTTTGAACGTGTCCGGCGTCCGCCCCAGCCGACTCGGTGCTCACGAAGCGTCTCGCATCGACGACTACCTCTCTGAGTCTCCCCAATCTAACTCACCTCTAACTGTAGACCTCGCCAATGGTCAGTCACCGTCAATGCTTTCTGAAACGTTCTTGTACTAATCATATCTATTTAGTCAACTTCCGTTCTCAAAAGCGGCTCACGCGCTAGCTCGACCCGCCCGAGCACGGCAACATCGGGAACGCCAACTTGCGCACGCCCGTCAAGAAGCTCATCAATGGCGGCCGTGTGAGCATCGAGCCCACGACTATCCACTCGCGCGCGCGCACCAGGGAAGCGCAAAAGGCACTGCACGGGCCCGGGAAAGCGGGAGAGTACGAGCGAGGCGCGGATCCCCACGAAGTCGTCTGGATGGGGGCAGGGGGTGCTGAGACGGCTGTTGAGCAAGTACAGAGAGGCCGGCAAGTTCGCACGCCATATGCGCTTCGTCGCGGGAGACACGCTGGCCCTGGCATTCACGTGTACATAAGCAACTTTTACTTCGGCCTGGGATACGAAGCCGGACTCGAAGTCGACGGAGATGTAATTCTTGCACATGTCTGGAACTGAACTGTCTGGAGTCAATGCATCATTTGCTCGTGCTAGTTGAACTCGATTTTGAAACGCCCTCCACTGTACCTATATCACACGCCGCTTGCACCTTCACGCACAATCCACGCGGTGGTTTGCATTTTCAGCTTTCGCCTCTCATTTCGCATGATTATATGGATATCAATTAGTCGCCCATATGCATTTCCGCAGCAGGAATGGCGATGGTGATTGGTGAGGGTCAGGGTCTGGTCGATTCATTTGCTATTCATTGAACATCCTGCGTGCTGAGATGAGGACAGATCGCTCGATCTTCCCAACTTGAATACCCTGGTCCTAACTCTCAGCCCAGCCGGACTACTTGCCCGTGCTAGGCACACCGGAGGAATTCTTATGCTTGAGCGGAAACGTGGGGTCAGCCTCTGACAGTTCGAGTTGGTCGAGGCATTAATTAAGTATCTGTTTTAGCTTACCACTGCCCTTGTCAGTCCTATCTCATCGCTTCTAATTACTAGCCTATATTCAGAGTCGTTCGTCGGAGGGTGCTTGCACAGTGCGTTGGCGGCTTTCGAATCACATCATCTGCCGGTGCCCAGGGGGGAAACGCACAGAGACACCCAACAGCTCGCCATAAATCTCGTGTCGTACATGATATGCAGTCATACAGTGCTTCCAGCCTTCCATAGTCTTGTTCAAAACCCGCATCCTCGCCATTTCCCCACCATCTCCGCCGTCGCATGATATGACACAATGCATTCCATTACTCGCAGACCCTGCACCAAACCACCCCATCGAGTGAAACGCCCCGTTCCCGCTCGGAGATTGGATTTAGAGTCCTAAGGCGCCATGCATCAATACATGTGAAACATCGAAGCAATGAATGACCTACGAAGACGATTTTCCACTATGAGTGCAGTTATTTTGTCCACCATCTTCGCATCCAGGCCTTGCTCCTCCTCCCCATACGCGTTAGTGCGGTGAACCAGAAACTTCTTCCCAGAATAGACGGTTGTGATTGCATCTTGGACCGTGCGGATGTGTCCGGAGGCCACATAAGCATCCAAGGCGGCAGAGAATGCTTTGGGCAGACCATCATCCCAGGCGGATGTTTGGGTAAATGTTTGCTCCATGCACAGGAGGATCGCTGTTCAAATGAGTAGAGATAGACGGGCAAACTAGATTGCAGCGAATACATACCAGTCAGTACATCCAGCATGAAGCGTTCATCCTTGTGCCCCGAGTTAAGCTATTGTAATTTGTAAGCTTTATAGTGATATCCAGGCTTCAGAAACAAAGCATACAAATGCCGTGTTCTTGGCTTGAACAATTCTAGTAATTGAATAGTGAATTGTGTGCTGGAACGTGTCAATAACATATGACCTGTGAGAAACGGCACTGGCGGATACTCACCCACTTTGACGATATGTAAATGATGGCATCCAGCCATATTTGTTAGCGGCACTGCGGTAGCGTCTACAGCCCAGGTTCGCACTCACAAACTACTCGATCCCAATAACATGCAAGTTGAAGGTGGATGAGTGGGATATCATCGCGGTCAGCGGACGGCAAGCAGGGAGGCCAACGGGAGACGGCACTCACCTCCTGTCGGGATATCATCGCGGTCAGCGGAATTCAGGCAGTCAACGGGGGATGATAATCACATTCTGTCGGGATATCATCGCGATCAGCGGATGGTAGGCAGAGGGGTCAACGGGAGACGGTACTCACATTCTGTCCGGATATCACCGCGGTCAGCGGAATTCAAGCAGGGGGTCAACGAGAGATGACACTCACCTCCTGTAGGAATACCATTGAGGTCAGCGGATGGCAAGCAGGGGGATCAACGGGAGACGACACTCACAAACTTTCGGGATATCATCGCGGTCAGCGGATGGCAAGCAGGGGGATCAACGGGAGAGAGCACTCACGCGCTGTTGGGATATCATCGCGGTCAGCAGACGGAAAGCAGGAGGATCAACGGGAGACGGGACCCACACGCTGTCGGGATGACCATTGCAGTCAGTGGATGGCAAGCAGGAGGGTCAAAGGGAGACGGCACTCACACCCTGTCGGGATTTCATCGCGGTCAGCAGACGGCAAGCAGGGGGATCCGGGAGACGACACTCACATCCTGTCGAGATATCATCGCGATCAGCAGACGGTAAGCAGGGGAATCCGGGAGACTCACATGCTGTCCAGATATCATCGCGATCAGCGGATGGCAAGCGGGGAGGCAATGGTAGATGGCACTCACATTTGGCTATATCAACACAGGCAGAATTGAGGGAAACTCAAACAGGACCTGCAAAACATGATGTATTCACAAGTACTCACAGTCTGCAGATAAGCAAGGTCAGCACAAACGAGAAAAGCTCAAATTTGAGACATACTGACTTCCTTTATGAATTGTGAGCTATCAAACACCGCATAGCGCGAGGGTGATTCAATGCAGCTTACATACTGGTTGTGACGAAGCAAATGGCAATATGAGCTTATTGCGGTGAAATATGGCTAGGCTGGCGCGCTCACTTCCTATCCAGAAATCACCCTAGGGTGAGGCACTACAACCACAAGGATCACTCTGCACCACTCACTACCTACATAAGCCAGAGGGGTCAGATCGGCCAAATGACGATATACACGCCCGCAGACTCACATTCTGTAAAATGCCAAGTGTTAAGATAAACATGAAACATTAGCCGGTACAAGCTTACCCGCTGGATATTGAAATAATCAACTCAATTGTGCGAGTTCTTCAGATTCTAGCTAAAGGCACGCACCCAGACATGTGGAAAATATGGTAATGCTTGTGATGCGAGGCTCCACATTGACAAGTGTCCAGTATATCCAAGAGTGCTTGCGCAAACATAACAGTTATTGACATTATGAAAGATTTATAGTGGTGTAACTCACCTTTGTTCCAAGGCACCACGAATGCAGAGCTCGACGTTAATTTGTTGAACGGAGACAAACAAACCCTTCAAGGCATTATCAGTAATCACATTAGCCGTTGCTTCAATCAATTCGGAGCAAGTGGTGTTGCCACGTTGCATGTCTAATTACATCATCAGCAGAGTACACTTCAGCCGTTGAGGTCACTCGCCTCTGAGGTACAGGCAGGCGGTTGGCGGGAATTTCGATGCTTGCAGGGGCTTTTTGAAGAAAGTGTCCAATTTGATGACAGCCGCAGCCGGAGCTTGCTTCCGCGCATATTTGAAGCTAAGGTGATCACGCAGCTCGTTGCACGCTATAGTGACCAGGCCGTCAAATTTCGTGAAGATCACAATAACTGGAGCTTCATGCGAGTGTTATGTTTGACTCCACATTCACCATTTTAGGCACATACTTTTTCCAATACCGCATCCGTTGAAGAATGTCTCATCCGCGGCCAGGAGTGGTCGAGCGGTGTCGGTGGGGAGGCAGTACCTTAGTTTCACGGAGTTAGAATGGGAGAAAGGGTAAATAAAACTTTGAAAGTGGTACCAAACGGCATGCAGCTGATCTTTCAACTCTCCGGTGTGCGCCCGCTCGCTCAAAAAATTCTTGACCGTCTCCGTCTCGTCCACAGACCCACATTCAAAGCCTCGGGAGTCATGAAATATGAAATTAGGATTGCTTTTGAACACCATTTGATTGTTGATGTCGTGGTATCCTCGCTACAATACACTGAACAAGTGAAAGCTTAAATAAATGAGAAAGTACAAACCTCTGCCAAAGGTGCGACAGCGGATGGATCAATCTGGAGCCAACATACATTGGTATAGAAGAAGACAATTAACTGCGGGGAGTAGTACCCACATGCTCTCCCGATGGACTAAAGATCAAAGGATCATCCACGCTATTGCAAACTTTCTTTAAGATTGTTGTTTTCCCGGCGTTGCTCCTGCCCATCACCAGAATGCGGAAGTAAGGGCATCGTAAGCGGAGATTCGGGAGAGTCTCAATATCATCTGGGAGGTTGTTCATGTCGTTCCTTGCAATTGGGCCTGCAGAGTGATTGGTGATGGCATTAGCAATGCTCGGACCTTGAGCCTTACCTTTTTTTCGACGGTTCTTCTTTTCACGGTTCGTCATCTTTAACAATCGTTACTTGGGCCTGCACTGGACTCAGAGCGATTGGTGATGGCAGTAACAGAGAGTATACGAGCTCGGACAGCCCCGCTCATCCGTCGATCGGCCGCGGCAATCTTAATGAAGACCGATAGACCGACCCCGGCAGTAGATGTGTGATGATCAAAAGGTCTCCCAAATTAGATCAGATGTATCTTGGATGCATCTGAGAGGCATCAGGCCAATCCCGCGCCGCCACGAAAAAATACTGCTCCGGGCCTGAAATGAATATTCAGAATGAGCAGTGGCATTATTGTATTCATATTTAAGTATTTACATTAGATGGTACTAAATATCCTTTACAAGGGGGGGAGAGCCAGCTGTGAAATGAAAAGTGAACCCGAGCAGATGCATCGGGGGCACCGAGTGCTGTGCACCCGTCCAGAGGTGTAGATGCTCAGGAATGAGGCCGGTGCGAGTGTGCACACAATAGACCTTACCCAATGTAGGTACAGGGGATAGGTGGTGCATGGGCACATGAGTTTTGCCTGCTTCGGGCGAGTATCTGAGTTGGATGTTAGTGACAGTATAGGGCTGGTGTGTGGACTTTGGCAGTGGACCATCTGATGATGTGCGCTTGTGCATCAAGAAAAAGGTTCTCGGCCCGTAGTGCCCCGCCAAAGCTATATTGGTGACATGTCACAATATTACTTACCGTACCTGACAGGCACATGACATATACTCCAGTAGCAGAATATAGCTGGCCCACCACTAGTGTTGTGCGGGCCGGGCTTGGGCTTGAAGCCCTGGGCCTGGGCGAGGCTTGGGAGGCTTGGGCTTGAGATAATCTCAAGCCTGGCCCGCTCTTCGGGCTTGGGCTGGGCCAGGCCGGGCTTGGGCTTGAGCCCGGGCTTCAGTCCCGTGACCAGCTAAATTGTGCAAGGCTGAACTATGTTGCGCATTGCTCAACACTCAATCAATATTTTCTCAAAGCATAAATTGGGTCGTCTATCAGATATTTATAGCTACATAATGTACACTCAAAGTCTGAAGATCGGATGCATATCGAGCATGCTATGAGCAAAGGTTTGCCAATAGGGGCCATTTGCACTATTTTTGACCGGCACTGTAAATTAGGGTATTAGTGGATTGTAGCATTCTTCATTAATTTTCAGATGCTAGTTGAATATTGAGATAGAGCCATGGGTAGTGGCAGACCAAGTGCAGACTGCTCGCATCCATTGTTACTAATTAAACCTGCCACGTGACTGATTCAGAGATTCACGACACAGCTTGAAGTCTTCATTCCGTAGAGCAGGCTATTCACTAACAGAAAGTGGCAAAGCAGGATGCTTAATATTGATGGAAATAATGGTTTACATTGTTAAAAACATACCCCGGAAGAATAGTGGGAGGTCGGTGCGAGGTCGTTCAGCGCATTCCCACGCCATTTGATCACGTGACTCAAGCCCGGGCTTGAGCCCAGGGCTTGGGCTTCAGAAATCCTGAGCCCGGCCCCAAGCCTGCTGAAGCCCAGTACTGGGCCGGGCTTGGGCCGGGCTTTTTGGGCCAGGCTGGGCCGGGCCTCGGGCTTGAGGCCCAGCCCGGCACAACACTACCCACCATGCTATTGCTGCTACCGTAACATTGGCATAAGGTATGTTTGCTACTGAAAGCTACTTGTCTACGGACCTACTCCAGAGTACCAGCATTAGTCTGCACCGCCGGTCAGCCAAATGTACTCGAGTACTAGCGCGACACTCTGTTTCAACACTACAACACTAAAAAATGAGGGGTCCAGGAGTAGCATTGAATATATTTATATATTTTAATTACACCTCTACCCTCTGCAATAATGCCACTGCACATGCTTCACATTTGACTCCAACCAGCGATCACTCCCCGCTCAATTAAAGTCTGTGCTGAGGGTGCATCGAGCTGTGAACCATCACTTGAATCCATTTGCGAGTAAGCTGCAAGACCAGTGAGTGCTGTGATGCTTGTCCGAAGCTCCGCAATCTCTTCATGTATATCATGAAGTTTTTGCTCCTGCCGGATCTCGAAGTCTGTTAGCCAACAGATTAGATCAGTGTACCCAGGGCTACAATGTGGCCGATTTGGTGTTGCTGGCTCAGGCTCTTTGGATATAGGTGTTGAACCAGAAGGTCTTTCGCAGCTGGTGCTCGATCTCTTGCGCTTCGGTGGCCCAGGCCTAGAAATGTCTGTCTCCCAGGTCAATTGATTACAAGGGCTTCAGTGACATATTGCTCTCACCTGTAGAAAAACACCTCGGTTTGAAGCTACTGGCCGGTGAGTTCTAATACAAATAGTCTCCTCAGTCATAAACGGTAGAACGACTGATATTAGATCATACCTAATACAAATAGTCTACGAGGAGAACGAGTAAGTGAGAGTTTGAGTAGTGATGTAAATGATAAGCTTACCTCCTCAGTCATAAACGGTAGAACGACTGAGGAGGCGGAAAAGTGATATCGAGAGAATATATAGCGAGAGATCGGTAATCGGAACGGACGAGATCGAAGGGGATAAGAAAATAAGAGAATAGATGGAGTAGTACCGCCATATGATGGTTTGATATATCGGCCATCCCATGTGCTGTATATACGATAGTGAGTCCAGCGCAACAAGTTCAAGTGTTAGGACTTCGTATCTTCACCCGGATGGGCCCTTCTTTCTTGCCCTCTGAATGTTGTTAGAGGGGCGAGGCTCGATATTCACCGATGTTCCTTGAATGGATGTGTTCCCGTGAATAGACTGAGCGGGGCGTTGGTGTTGGTGTTGGTGTGGGAATATTACACCTGAAAATAGAGTTGGCTGTGTACAGAGGTATTATTATCCTTTAAGTATCTTGGTAGCTATCTTGTAAGTACTCACCTGTGTACAGAGAGGAAAAGCTGAGGGGCTCCTCATACACAGGTGCTGCTATTTATACTGTGTAGCTATGCTGCACATTACTAAGTCCATGCTGTGCACTACTGCGGATTGGTAAGTCTGTGAGAGAATAAACCCATACTAAGTACGGCTTGGTAATAGTATCAGTAATCATGCTGCGCAGTGCCCAGCCCGCTGAGTGATCATGACGAAGCGGGTGCTAATAATAGGTACTGATGTATCAGCAAGTCCGAAATAGTCGGACATCAGGTAATCAAGATGACTAGCAAGTCACATGGGGACCAATCCATGTGATATGGTTGGATCACGTGATGAATGGAACATTCTGGAACAGTGTGGAAGATATAGAATGAATATATATATAGTATGTGAGAAATGTGTACATAATAGGGGTAATGGCATTAGTAGCGGCAAGTCGTGACATCAAGCCAGAGCTGGTGGCAGCAGCTCTCATTGCACTTTCAGGTGGAACTTTGTAAGCGGATGTCTTGCTAATTGTAAGGCAGGTCCCATTTCAACAATGATACTACTTACTCGCAATCGGCCCTAGAGTGGGCATTGATAGAGGATCTGCAAATGGCCAATTCCCCAGAGCCTGTGTGTTCATGTATCCGTGTTGTGAGTCGAGAAGCCTGACAATTCTGGTCAGGTAAGGGCCAGGACATAGCATAAATGTCGACTTACATTGCCGACTTTTGCCCACCGGTTAGGTTTTGTTCCTCTCTGGCAGTATTGCCAGCCGATCGCTGAGAGGTTTCACGCATGGTGATTTTCTGCGGCAGAAAGTGAGACGATGGAGCTTGGTGCCACTGATCTTTTTCCTGTCGCCACCGGCTTAGTAAGCTCTCTGTCGATCAGTCTCGTGTACATGACTACTTGCTCTGGCAACAACAACAACCAAACGGCTAAGGCTACAATCGACGGCAACGACAAGGCTACTCCCACAACTCGTGAGCGGATGCACCAGCTGGAATAGGAGCGGCATGCACCCTTTCAGTCGTGGAAAATAGAGGGGCTAGACAGCATGTCAAGGACACCCTTCTACTCCTGCAGATGTGAACTGGCTGGAACTAGTAGCCAGAACACACCACACGCAAACAGAATGCAAAGGTATGTCTTTTATTAACTATGCACGTCGCGCAGGGCTGCGACTCAGGGTGCGCAGCCTGAATCCCCGCCGGGATTCGGCCATGTGCCCTAGCTCGCCCTTGCCGACGTGCACACAGCATATCTGCAATACCTAACTACGCCATGCCCAGGACATTCGCCCACACCCAACACCAACACTGGCAACTAGCGCCCACACTCGCACCCAACGCCCATGCTCCCAGCACCCATGTGCACGTGCAGCACCCCCGCCCCCACCAGTTTCCACGCGCGCACTCAGCAACACTGGTAGCACACGCTGATCGCAGACAGGCGGCGCGACAGGCTGAACCCGGCCCTGCGTGGTCAAACCGGAGTCGCTGGACCGTCGAGGCTCTGTCACGCGTGATGGGACGCGATACTCGTAGAGAGTATCGCGTCTGTGGTGTTCACCACGCTCGCTGGTGCGCACACCGTGCAACCTGTACACCACGCCCAAGGTGTGCGCCTCCGAGTCCTGCCTTCTCCCCCTGCCTTCGCTGACCTTGCCTCTAGGCCTCGCCATGTCACCCATCTGCGTGTTGCTGCCCAGCCCTGTCGCATCGCCTACGTGCACACCTCCTGTGTCCCTTGCTCCCTTGTCACGGCTGGCCCCGCCTACGTGTCCAGTCACTATGTCCCGTCACTCGTGCGGCGTTCATCGCGGTGTGGAGCCCTCACATGTGTCTGCTCCCTCATCCTCGTGGCAGGCACCGCCCACATGCACGCTTGCCACATTGCCCCATCGCTGCCCAGCTTTGTCCCTCGCACGCACCTCCTCCCTCGTCATTGCCGCCAGCGGCGCCCGCAAACTTGCCCTGTCTGCATGTTTTCACCCAGTCCCAGCACCTCACCCACGTGCGCTTCGCCCCGGCACTGAGTCCTTGTGCCGTCCACCGCAAGGAACGTTCACGACGTCACCGGCGGCGGCCCATGGTCACAACTGTGTGTCCGCACGCGATGACTCATGTCGAGTGTACCAACAGTGTATCAGGTGGCCGGGGAGGGCGGCTGGCAGCTTGGATGCAACACTTAGGGGATCAGGGGTCATGCTCAGGTTCAACATAACCGCCGGTGGAATTATAGAGGGGTCGGGCACGCACGGCACGGGGGGAGCGGCGTGATGGCGAAGGGGGAAGGGACAGCCACGTCGAGTGTACGCCGGTGGCCAAGCAGTGAGTGCGGCATCTGTGGGCGCAGGTGCTTGTGCGGTGGGCAGGTCGGTGTTGGTGCGCACTCTTATCAAAGTTGAGATCTGCTCACGCGCGAGGGCATCACGGCAGGTCACGTAGCATTTGTGGATAGATATTGTTGGGTTATCGAATGTTCGCTTGGTTTCCGTGCATGCTCATGTGTGATATTAGCAGCTGTATATAAGATGTCGAAGAGGGAGTGGGCAGGCAAGTCAAGTCTATTAAGTATTGAGTTGAACAACTAAGTGGGGTTATGAATGTCGTAGTAGATATAATGATTGATGTAAGGGTTGAGGAGAAAGTCGGAGGCGAGCTCCATAACATTGCTGCGGACCCAGAGGCGGTCCACCGGCGCAGGACCAAAGCGTGGGGTGAGGTGGCAAGCTCGCCAGATCTTGTCGACAGTGATGATGCTTGCATGCCGTTGACAATGGATGGTCGAGCACTGTTGGCGGTAAAAGCCTGTCCGAGTATTGAGGGTGCTCAGGGGCCGGTACCACTCCACATACGCGAGTGGATGGGAGGAGGTCCCATATTGAGCAGGTAGTGTGAATATCACACGCACCTGCACAACTTGAAGGCCTAGTGATAGGAAACTGATATTAATGTCATGATAATTGTAAAAAGATGTAGCTAGACGTACCATTTAAACCTCCAGAGGCCTTGAGCGCCGCTGCGTCCTCCACCACAAGAACAGTGTCTGCAATTGCGCTTTTAGGCTTCTTCCGTGGGCTTTTGCTGGGGATTTCCGGGGCAGCTTGAATTTTGTTGAGGCGCTTTAGATGGCTGATGTGTGAGGCGATGGGTAGAAGAATGATGATGGAATTATACAGGTCGAAACAGTCATAGCGGCCAGCGGCAAGTGTTGCACAAGGATGGTGTGTTGAAAGAAAGGTTTGAAAAGCTGAAAGAAAGGTCGCTGCACCAAATGCGGTCTCGATTTGTGCAACTGAGATGTTCGAAAAGCCCCTTGGCTACACGGTAGCCATGCCCAGGCACGAGTCTGGAAGGCCTGAAAGATGGTGCCAGCTCTGTTGCGTGCTTCGATGAATGGAATTGCGGATGGGTGTCCAACTCGCCTGTCATTGTCAGAGCCTTCTCGATATCATCTGCTTCTGGATCAATTTCTGTCTTCTCAACCCAAGCGAGGAAGGCGGAATGACGACCCACGGCCTCTTGGCGGCACAACCAGACCGTCATTTGGGTGATATAGTCGACTCGGCTGCTTCCTGCATATGCCTTCTTGGTGTAGTCAATATGCAGCCGTTCTGGCGCTTCGGTGTTGAAACCGTCTGCGCTTCCATGAAGTCGGATGGCGTCCAGATAGTGCATTAGAGAGTGGATCTTGAGAATGTTGAATTGCTCATGGATGCCGGCATCAATGAAAGCAACCTTGTTGAAATGGAACCTTTCGAGGGTGTCCTCGAGTTGGGATAGAGTGCGCTTGGTGTGTGATTGATACTGAGCAAGGTAAATGAAGTCAAGGAGTCCCTTGGCAGCGGCAAATACTTGATCATTGACAATGCCAGAGATTACAGAGAGAAAAACCCGCTGCATCTCTTTTAGCTCTTTGCCGGTCCACTGCGAGACAGAGCTGATCCCATCCTTGAAGTGGCGAAGTCCATTAAGCTTGGATATAGATTAAATCAGGCATCAAGCTCGGCCTCAGAGATGATGGCAGAGATCTAGGGGACAAGATGGTCCTTGAATACACCTTTGTGTAATTGGTGAAGGATGTCGGGAGAGAAGCATTGGAAGATGTTTGTGTGTGGAAGGTCGGCCCAAAAAGGGTAATAGACGTGACGGAGGCCTTCATCCTCGAAGAGATGTGGATCTTCCCCATTTTGGTGACGGCTGAGAATATGCTTTGTGCTGGATGGGTCCCGGTCTCGGTGTGTCGTATAGTCTCCTCGCTCATTTGGTGGCACCACACATTTGGGGCACCGGTTCTCCATACAACATGCAATGAGGCACTGCTCGGGATAGTCTGCCACGTACAGCAAGGATGGGAAATACACGGCAGATCTTTCTGTCGGCACAGATCATATCGACACCGCACTTCCCAGCTTCAATAAGAGGCTCCAGCAGAAGCCTCATGCAGTGGTGAAATGTGTTGTATCAGGCATACTTCTGGCTTGGCTTGTCAAATGCTGAGAACTTTGAAATAGGTAGGTAACCCACAAGCCAGGTAGCATGGGACGAAGGCTGACAACAGAATTCTTTCGAGATGTTGCCTATATTCAGATACACAGGCCATGCAGATTTATCGCCTCCAAAGTTTGTCAGGTGGGTCTTGTCTGAAGCTAGATTGACAGGCGCAATCGTGGCACCTTCCGGCAGCAAACTCTTTATGTCACACATAAGTCACCTGTCTTGGTATGAAATAGTTTGATGTGCTCACCTGTAGCTTCCACCACCAGTCCCCTGTCCACATCTCGTTGTACACTCAGTTTTCTCCCATGGCATTTGCATAGGCTTGCTCAGGCTCATATGCCATTGAATCTCGAAATGCCGGGTTGCCAATGAGCTCACGCACACACTCAACTGGATCACGGCGCCAGAGCTCAAGCTCTTCTACCATGTGCGTGCCATCGAGCTCGGTGCGATCACCCTGCATCTTCACGGTCTCACAAGTCCATCCAGGGCCTGCTGGCAATGCATCAACCTTCTTATTGAGAAGGTAGTTACTTTTGTAACTGGTCTTGGTGCGGTTTGTGGTCTACTATCACGTAAGTCTCGCGTTTGTGGTAGATTGAGATGGAAGACTCACAATTTTCAATCCCAGATATCGATCCCTTGCTTTCTGGGTCGTCTCTTGCACCAGCCACTCTGCTAATTCCCAATCTTCATCATCATGGAAAGGCACCCAGCGATTATCTGGTGAGTCACTTCCTTTTTGCCTCTCTTGTATGGTCTCAAACTCTGTTTTTCCAGTGCCCAATATGTCACCAGCACGACCAGGATAACCCCAACAGAATCACAGAGGCTGGGTGTCCTCATCTTCAACATCCTCGATGTGTGGTCGTTTGGCTGGCTGAGGATTCATGGCGTCCTCAGGGGCCCAGTTCGAAGATGATGGCTCAAACGAGTCCACAAAGTCCTGCAGTTCCGTAGGGCTCATATCATGAGCCTCTTCCCGACCTTCATCGTCTGCTGCAGGCCTGATGTTTGATATTGGCGCTGTTTCAGTGCGCGAGAGGTGTGGCCAGCAGGCAACCTCTTTATCCCACTTCGCTCAGCACTCCAGGGCATTTTTTATGTGAAGCTGGACTCTTGAAGCAAACTTGAGATCCTTGCCGCAGAAATTGCAGTGGCGGCTGGTTCGAGAATGGGATCACATGGTTGTGAGGGAGACAAATCGCAATCTGGGTGTGGCTGACAAAATTTGCCATGATCTAGGTTGTGGCACGGCTGACGACCCACATTGCATCATGAGTTTCTCTGTGCATACTTGGTTGTACACGCGTTGCCGCTTTGTTGATCAAATTCCCGCTAAATTTTATATATAATCCCCCCGTTTCGGTATTTCACATCACCCCCCCTTTCCCCCTTACTCTCTCCCAATCTTTTCTCGTCTCAAAAGAATTTTCACAGATACCATGTCCTCTCCCACTCCAGTGTGTCCTGTTCGTCAGGACCGTTGTGTAACCGAAAAGGTTCTCGCAACTGGTCAGTGATGCACGTGTTCCATGATATCAACATGGCTAATGCACCCTGTCACCCCACCACAGCTAATGAGGCAGCCCAAAGTGCTGCTCGCTGCCAGAGCGCCGCAGAGAGGACTGCCTCCGCCCAGAAAAAGAAAATTTCCAAACACCAAAAGGAACAAGAATGTGCGGCTTTTGTCGAGCAGGAAAATACTGGTACGTGTTTTCATCACTGGGGTAAAGACTTGTTGAGATTCACACATTGATTATAGCTCCTCTTCCAGCACCTTCGAACACCGCCAAGGCCACAGGGTGCAATCCCGCAGTAAGTAATTATCAGTTCTTTGGTTTTCTTTCACTGACATGATTATATATACTTAGTTCGTGTCTACTGTTGTAGCCACACCACCCCTCAAAGACACTGGCCTTACTCCGTGTCGCAACACTGTGCCTGCTGCTACGGCTCGAGGCCATCGCACTGCGGAGGCTGACACTCGTCGTCACAAGCTGGGTAATCTGTCGTCAAATTCCAGGATCAACTTTACTCCACGTCCGTTTTCTATTTGATGTAGCATCTTAGAGACTTACATTTTTTCTTCATAGCTGGCGCTGTTCTAGGGCACTCCAATACCCCTGAGGTGTTCCCTCCCTCGGATGATGAAGATACATCTGATGGCGAGGCTGACAATGTCAGTAGCATGGCACCTGGCGACGGCCCTGACGATGACGATGACGATGATGACAACAGTGGTTCACTGCTTATGGTCATCGACGGCGGTGATGGTGACGAACAAGCTGCTAGTGCAGTTGTCGACGATGAGACTGGCTCTGCTGTTGGGCAGTACAAAGGCCATCCTCTCAAGTCGCCCATCAAGCTGTTCACTCACGTACCTGGCGGCCCAAACTCAGCAACTACTCACCTGATGTTCGCGCTATTGGCAAGCTCGCCATCACACTCATCCGCAGGAGGTTCGGCAACAAGAACACTTTCCCTGACCCCATTCTCCTGCTGACATGGGGCAAGGCTGTGTGGTGGGAGGCCTGTAAGATACTCGAGATCTGGATTGTGTATAACAGCGAGTTGATAAAACTGGTATGTGATCATAATAATATCTTCTCATCTAAACCTTATGCCCTCGGACCACAGGTAACTGATCGTGATTCCCACTTCCGTGGCGAGGTTAAGACTGCCGTCTTCCCATTGGTTGCGCCAATGCTTGGGCTCAGAGGTGGTGCATGTCACGAATTGCCCTCCACCACGTGCCACCATACTCTCTATTCATCCTTATTCATTCTATTTCTTTCACATTCCATGGTCTTCCGGAACATTCCACGAGAGACTAGGCCATGACGTCATTCATCTAGTGCGCTCTAGACCTAGTCTAGACCGTTATGTCATCTCTATTACCTGATTGTCCGACCATTTCGGACTTGTACCTATTATTAGCACCTGCTTCGTCATGCTCACTCAGCAGGCTCCACCTAGCTCCACATTGCGCAGCATGCTTACTAATATTATTACGAAGATTCCCTTAGTATAGGTTTATTCTCTCACAGGCTTACCAATCCGCAGTAGGCCTAGCAGTATATAGTTAGCACCATTTGTACGAGGGAGCTTCTCTAAGCTTTTCCTCTTTGTCTTACCAAGAATACTATTCATCTTTATCCAACATCTTCTTCTCTTTGAAGCGCCTCAGCCGTACTCAGTCGGTGGTTGGATATATTAGTCAGAAAGGGTTCATTGGGGGTGAAGATATGATAAGTGCTCGAGTTGATTGATAGGAGTAACGCGCTCTGCTCTTTCTACTCGTGACAGTGCATCCCAACGCGTCAAGGATGCCAATGTTACCTGGGTGTGGGCTCTCAAGGAAGACTTCGGTTTTGTTTATCGTGTATGTACATGTGTCTGTGTCTACCATATCTCACACTAATTGTTCATTATAAAATATTTGCTGATGGGACTAGGAAAGGTCTTTACAAGTCCAAGATTATCCAATCATCCGTCAACCAGGTATGGTTCTGTAACAAGAAGGATGAGGGTGTGAAGTACCCCGGATTCTATCGGCCCATACCCGAAGTTGGGCTCGCCCTGATACTTACTGTGGTATGTCTCATTCTCTTCCTGTTCACTGCCATCTAACTCATCAGTACAGATTGAATGCTGCATAGATGAATGGGCTAGTGGTACCCGTGATGCCATCAAGTTCAGTGCCGATGAGTATGAGTCAAAGTACCATGTGCACGTCTCAAACCTCGATAGGTTTGAGGAGCATACCAAGGCCTATAACATCCTGCCAAAGCTTCTTATGGACCTGCATGATAATGGACTGTTCGTGCTGGTCATTTCAAGATGATTATCCTGCTCACAATGTTGCTTTATTAATCAGCATCAATGCCAAAGCCGACCCTATTGAGGAGCAGGCCTCTCGTGCCATATCTCCCAGCGCTTTTGACACTGCCATCGAGGAGTTCCGTAGCAGAGCGGCTGAGTCGGAGTCGGAGATGGAGGAGGAGGACAACTAGACAGTAGCCTCACAATGTTTTGCACCCAATATATGCTAGGCTTTGTTCATTACCAATATGTGCAACACCTGAAACCAGCCACAATCAGCTGATACAATTTGCCTTAGTTGTCTGCGCTCTGTTATATATCTCTATATCCTGCTATTCCCCAAATTTGGCCACTGATCAACATCACTACGGTGAAATATATAACACTACTTGAAGCTACTATTTCCTGCACCCTGGCTACGGAGTGCTATAGATCAGGAGGACTGCAAATTAGCTATGGTGGCTATGTCAGGTATGTACGGCTATTTTGTGATGCCAATTTTTCCTGATGTGGGGGCTGGCGCGCGCATACAGGAGTGTGGGGGCTGACATACAATGCATCGGGCAGAGAATGTGCATGGCTAGGATGCAAGCATGGGGTGTGAGGATGGAGGCATGGTGCTAGACTTGTAACCACTCTTAGTATGTAGATAAATTGTCAGTTTGCTACATACTCAGACCGGTCACGAGTCTAGCATGGTGTGTGTGTGGGGTCTGCGTGAAGAAGGCGGCAGGTCAGTTGAGCGCTGTCACACTGTGAAATGGTTTCACACCAAATTTGGGTAGAAAACAGGATTGGCATTTTTTTTACCGCATTCAAGTCCTCCGCTACTTTGACTTGGAATTTCACGTTCAAATAGCCCCCCATCTCTCTTGACAGCAGGCAACACCACATCCAGACAAGCCAGAAATATGGTTCCGACACTTAACATGGGACAACATCCAGCCGTCGGAACAGACATCCATTCTCTGCCGAACACCTATCACCGCTGATACAAAAGAAGTACAATAAGAATGCCACAAGGGAGCTAACAAGAAGCATGTCAATAATGCGGAATGCCGGCATGGTCCCCCCAAGCTAACCCAATTTGGAAATAGTTGCCCAAGCCCCCAGCTGATGTGAAGAAAGGACCCTGAAATGTCCCACACTATCAAAAATCAATGCACTTTATTAGTCATCTGAAAATCCCATCACAAGGTCCAAAGCTTCGCTAGCAGGAAGTCCAGTAACGAATATAAATTCACTGCTAAATACTAGAAGACAGTGGATGACAGAACGACAGTGATAAACATGACAGGTTAAAATGAATAGTAAAAGGTGTCCATCCCCATAACCATTCTGATGATGCAACCCAGCCTTCATGAATAAGCCAGCCCCCCCCACCAAGTCCTCAATACTATCAGTGTAGTGCACTGAGGAGCCTGACCACACAGTGACCTGCAGCCAAATTTAGGAAATCATCATCCCCTGGGAGTCCCTGAACAGTGACACTGTAAACAGACACTTCCTCCACCTCTTCGAAGATGACCACCTAAATAGGAAAGCAGGATATATCCTTGAGCAGGGAGCGGCACCAATGGCTCATAGGATGTGTTGTCACGCTGTGAAATGGCTTCACACCAAATTCAGGCAGAAAAACAAGATTGGCATTTCAACGCATATAAGTCTTGCACTACTTTGACTCGGAAATTTGCATGTTCAATTGAGAGAAATAAATAGTTTGCTATTATTCAAAGGCACACATGCAACACCACCTCCAGACAAGCCAGAAATATGGTTTCGATACTTCACAAGGGACGACATCGAACCATCGGAACCGACATCCATTCTCCGTTGAAGACCAACCTTGACGACACCTATCACCGCCGATACAAAAGAAGCACAATAAGAACGCCACAGGGGAGCTAACAAGAAGCATGTCAAAAAATGCGGAACACCGGCATGGTCCCTCAAGCTAACTCTATTTGGAAATAGTGGCCCAAGCCCCAGCTGATATGACTGTAAAAGTGTCCCACACTACCAGTAATAATGACTCCAAGGCCCGATACTAGCTTCCATTATGCTTCTCACGCCACCAGATGTTCAACAAAATTCCTACTGAAGAGTTTCACAGACCACTTGACCACCAACCTGCTCCTGTCTTCCAAAATCAAGGTTACCAGATGTTCCAGTGAAACACCATTGGCCCTACAAGTTCCCCTTGCAGAAGCCTAAAAACCAGATTATATTGAACAAATCATCAAATTGCCCCCACTACGAACATGTGATTACTTGGAGGTCGTCGGTTCAATCCTGGTTCAACAACTACATTTTCTTCAGGACTTTTAAAATAGCTGACAGGTGTCACCACCCACATGGCAAAATTGTGCAAAAAGAAAATACCAAAAGTCACAAGATCGAAATCCTGCACATGACCTATGTTTAAAGAGCCACATAGATCACATGAACGGTACCCACCCGTGAGAAAGTCACATGGTTACACTTTGACAAGATCAGTAAGCACAAACAGGATACAGATTCACGCGTGGATCAGTAAGCACGACAAATAGAGTACTGTGGATCAATCAGCGAAAAACTAGGGTGCTTTCGCTCAGTCAGCACTTTGGGGTGTTTTGAATCAGTCAGCACAACATTTGGGGACCTTTTGCTCAGTCAGCCTCAGTCAGCAGTAAGAATTGGGGTCCATTGTCTCAGTCAGCAAGAAATTTGGGGTATGTAATGTTTGTAATACAGATAGATAGTAGGGATTGGGTTAGCAACCAATCAGAGACCCTGGGAATTAGTCCCAAAAAGGACATCAGAATTAGTATATAAGGACTAGCTAGATTCAGTTTTGAGGTATGTATATGTTTGTATTGAGCTTTTAGTTTCCCCCTCGCTTACCACTACACATCACCACAGGTACTTCTTACCTAAGTATCTACCCAGTTACTATACAAGTGTCAACTGCATTAACTACTTGTCTTGAAATATACGAATTTTTGACCAACCACAGCTGTGTGATTAAGTTAAACCTTGCAACAAGTGACTTAGAGTCGCTAAATCGACAATTCCATTGGTGTTAAGAGAACATTAGGATCCGTGCCAGCACAGCATTCTGAGCAGCTTAAGTCTAAGAGACAGACTAAGTGTGTGTCAAATCAAGCCTGTCAGGAGTGTTAAGAACCCTTTCAAATAGTGTTTTAGGACATCAAGTACTTCCACAAGGATACACCATTTTTCAGCATCTTTGCTTCGTTAAAATTCCACTCATCAGAGTCGTAGTCTCAGACAGACTAGGCTTTCTAAATATTACAGTTACTTTCAGCATCAGACTTTTTCTGTTCAGAGTAGCAGTTGGTTTTACCTGCAGCTACTAACCTACAACCCCATTTAGGCACTTCTACGAAATCGATGTTTAGGTCACTAGGTGACCAACTTTTCAGGAAGAACTCAAACTAGGGACAGCCCGTCAATATTTTTTTGGACCGGCAACTCTAGGGATAAGTGAAGAACACTAATCTGACAACACAGCACGTTTACTGATCATCGATCAGCATTGAGACTCACATTGCACATATACATCTGCACTCTCGAGCCCTCCCATAGCCCCCTGGCATTCGTCATGTCCTTGTATGCTGCACGAGCCTTGTGCTGACTTCCGCTGGTGTCGCCGTAGGAGGAAAAGAGAGGGAAGAAAGACGAGCACGATGGGCGCTAAACAGCAATGGCCATAATCCGACCGTTTGTGGCGCGTCTATTGTGCATCATCGCTCACTCGATAGCGGGCTCCAAGCTGTATATTAACTTTATTCCTCTCCAACATACATACCATAGCTATATATGTATATGCTGCAAGTCTCTATATTAAGATCGGAGGTGATGTGAGAGAGATTAAAGTGATAGATCTGTGATATGCCCGATTGGGCCGTTATCTCGCCGTTTCACATATTCCACTACCAACACGAATCCACAGTAAATAAATAGTGCTTATGAAATACCATCCAAGTGCCCGTTTTTGAAAATCAATGTTGTGGCCATTCCGCAGCGCAAATTCACCGTTGTTGGAAGTATCAAGCACAAAACTCTGCTGGGATCTTGATCTTTCCGTGTATTCTGGTTGCCCCCCTCTCCACATTTACTCTGCTGCAATTCTGACTTCTGGGATACATACATATACTATCTATGTTTCTGACACTACGGTAGGCTTTCGGACCCCCCTGGGGCTTTGTATACGGGGTGTAGATTATATGATATACTATGACATGAAATTCATCATATGAGCCTGTACATCATCAAAATGTTTGTGCTGCACTGGAGAGTGGTATTGGGATCAAATAATGAGTTCTAGACAGCAAAAATAATGTATTAGCATTAGGTGAAATATATAGTAGGTGTATAATGGGGAGGATGGCTGAATTTGACAGAAATCCACTCCAACACTCAGTCCTCGTCCGTTTAATTTTAATTTTAATTTTAATAGATATTCAGTAGTAAAATGAGTGTATGTATGTTTTGTAGGGGTTCAAGAGGATGGCTAACCACTGTGGAGAATGGGGGAGAGTTGTTACGAGGTAATGTGTGTAATCCCGAAAGGGCTTCTTCGTGGTGCTAATAAGCAAGGTGGCGTCTTAGAATGTTTAGAGAGAGAGATCAACCGTTGTCGAGAGCGAACGTAAGTCTGAAGACAAAGTTAACATTGTGAATCGTAAGTAGAAAAGATAACTATACCTGAAGACAAAGAGGATAAGCTAAGGATCCTCTGTCGACAGGTCTATGTACTTATACTAAAGAGTCGTGAGAGAATATGTCCTAATGAGTAAGGCTTAGCAATACATGTAGTAAGGTGTCTGACGAAGCGGGGCCCGGTGAGTCAGAGATGCGTATGTAAAAGTCCGAAGTCGTTCGGCGTTCGTAAGCGTAATAACTAATGAGTCACGTGGGGACCAAGCCACATGATACGAGAGTAATCAGGTCACGTGACGATGTATCTAAAAGTCCGTTGCTAGAATGTTCTTGATGTATGTAAATGTATCTGTATCGTATCTGTATGTATGAACATGTTGGGGCAACTCGTGACATTATCCCCCCCTTTATTAGCTGTTCGTCCCAGAACAGTAGCTACTTCTTTGCTGATGGATGCGCAAGATAGAAATCTTTGATGAGTTCTTGGGTGTGTTCCAAGTCTCTTGCAGGTTGCCATGTGTTTCTGACACCGTCGTTCCTTTCCAGTTGACTAGGAATTGGAGTTGGTTCCGATAGCGACGAGAATCTAGAACCCTTTCGACTTCCCATTCTTCTTCGCCTTTGATCTCGACTGGTGGGGGCGGAGGAAGTATGCGTCCGAGTGTGTCTGCTTTGTGCGGGCTCAGAAGTTGCACATGGAATATAGGGTGAATCTTCATTGCGACCGGAAGGTCTAGTTCGTAATCGAGAGGTCCAACTTTCTGGAGAATGTGATAGGGGCCAAGTTGCTTGTCTGCGAGTTTCTTGCTAGGTGCCGTGGTGTTTATGTTCTTGGCGCTGAGCCAGACCATGTCACCAATCTCGTATGTTGGAGCATCTCGTGTGTTTTTGTCATAGAAATACTTCATCCGTTCCTGTGATAGGTGTATTGCCGCTTCCGCATCGTCCCGTGCACGCTGCAACGACTCTAATTGTTTGCCGGCTTCCGGGACTCTGATGACAGGGTTCAGGGATACTTGGAACTCAGGGTCGTAACCGTAGTTCATGTAAAAAGGGCTTTTCCCGGTGGCAGAGTGAATACGGGAGTTGAAAGCAAACTCAGCTATTGGTAATAAGTCTGACCAGTCGTTCTGTCGGTAATCACAGAAGATGCGGAGGTACTGTTCTATTTCCGCATTCCATCGTTCCAAGAAGCCGTTGCCTTGAGGGTGATATGCCGTAGTAGGGGTGGGTTTGACTCTGATTCCCTTGTAGATTTCACGGATGTATGCCGAGGTGAATTGTGGGCCGCGATCCGTAACCATGTGTTCAGGAACACCGTGGAGTTTGAAGATGTTTTTGATGTACATATCAGCTGTTTGAGCTGCATCTGCTGTTTTGTTGCAAGGAATGAAGTGGACTTGTTTGGTGCCCATGTCTCCAACCGTCAGGATGGAATCGAAACCATTGGATATTGGCAGTTTGACAATGAAGTTGCTGGCTACTTTCTTCCATGGAATGCTGCTGACTTCGATCGGTTTTAGGAATCCGTAGGTCTTGCCTCGTTGTTGTTTTCCCCTGAAACAAGGGTCACAACTATTGACGTACTCATTGATAAACTTAGTCATTCTGGGCCACCAGTAGTTTCGAGAGATCAGCTCGAGTGTCTTTGCTTGTCCTGGGTGTCCAGCTGGGAGGATGTCATGGTGCGCTCTCGTAACATCTCGATGAATTGAGTTGTCCAATGGCACATAGACTTTTCCTCAGCGGAGTATGAGTCCTTGCTCTGTGTTCCATTCCTCCAGGCCCTTCTGTAGATTTACAGGGCCGAAGTTCTGGACCAACTCAAGAGCTGATGCCACTTCGTGGTCTTTGTTGGTGCACTCCCGAATACGTGCTAATAAGGATTCATCGGGGTGAATGACAATTTGGTCGAAGCGTGTCGCAGAGATAGTGAAATGACGGGTTGCAGCTATTTTGAAGTGTTTCGTGTCTAGCATGATTTGATCTTTGTTGTCGTTGCAATCTTCTATGAAATGATCGGCTCTTCGGCTAAGAGTGTCCGCCGCCACATTTCCTTTTCCTGGCTTGTGAACAATGACGAAGTCGAACTGGGTAAGGTATAGAGCCCATCTGGCTTGTCAGCGGGTAAGGTTACGTGCCGTGCACCAGTATTCTAGGTTCTTGTGATCGGACCAGGTTTCGAAGGTGACCTTGACACTTTGGAGGAGGTTTTCCCATTCTTTGAAGCCTCGAATGATAGCGAGCATTTCTTTGTCATAGATATCGTAATTTCTCTGAGCGGGATCAAATGATTTAGAGATGAAACCCAGAGGTAGCCAGTCGCCGCTTTCTTTCTGTCTTTGGAGGAGAATGCCGCCGGTAGCATAGCCTGAGGCATTGACTTCTAGTCGGAGCTGTTCGTCGGACATATATGTTGCAAGGTTTGGCATGAGTAGGAAAGCTGCTTTCAGGTCATCCCACGCCTTTTGTTCTACTTCCGTCCAGTACCATTTCCGATCTTTCTTAGTGAGGACGTAAAGCGGTTTGGCGATGTTGCTGAAATCTTTGATGAACTTTCGGTAATACCCAGCAAGGCCGACAAACATCTGGATGTCATGGCTGCATTTCGGCAGAGGCCATTCCTCGATTGCTTTGACTTTCTTGGGGTCCATGGAAATTTTCCCATGTTTGACTACAACCCCTAGATATGCGATCTCATCTTGATCAAATTCACATTTCTCGATTTTGAGGAAGTACCCGTTCTCCACAAGGCAATCCATGACTTGTTCGACAACCTTGTGGTGGGCTTCAATGTGGGCTTTCTTTCTGTGAACCAAGATGTTGTCGAAGTAGATGATGACGAGACCGAGGATGATGATATCATAGAAGATTTGTTCCATTTCATGTTGGAAAGTCGCAGGCATGTTGGCGAGTCTGAAGAAAGCAACAGTTGGTTCGAACAGGCCTCAATTAGTGACAAAAGCGGCCTTCCATTTGTCTCCTTTCTTAATGCGAACATTGTTGAAAGCCCATCTGATATCCATCTTGGTGAAGACGTCGCTGCCAAAGATACTTTCCAGAATTTCCTTAATCATTGGCATGGGGTAATTGTCTTAGATAGTCAATTCATTTAGCTTGCGATAATCTTGACAGGGGCGCGCTTCGACTCATTCCGTCATCCCCGGCTTCTGTACCCAGAAGAAAGGAGACAACATCGGTGACTTCGAGGGACGGATGTACTTTTTCCGTAACTGTTCCTCGAGCCAATGATCGAGCGCAACTTGTTTGGGTGCCGACAAGGAATACGGTTTGGCCTTAGTGGGTACGAAGCCTTCTTTCATGTTGATAGCGTGATCGGTCTCCTTGTGTTCTGGGAGACGTCCGGCTTTGCTTTTGCAAAAGATGTTGATGTACTTCCAGTATCGTTCTGGCAATTTCTCCTTGATCTTCCTATCTTCTTCTTCTTCCAACTCTGTTCCAGCAGCGAACAGGACTTTCTCCTTGGGGATTTGCATAGTACCCGATTTGAAACTGATCTTGGGGTCGTGGTGTCTGAGCCAATCAATCCCAATGATCACGTCCTCGTTGCCAATGCCAGCGACACTGAAGATTTCTTCCAGCTTCTTTCCTCCTACTTCCATGTTTAGTACGCAATAGTCCGTGATTGACCCGCTTTCATTGTCCGTCCCGTCAATATTTAAAAGTCTGATCGGGTTCGGATACTTGCGTATGGGATGTTGTGTTCTTTAACAAACTTCTGATTTATGAATAAAGTTGACGCCCCAGAATCGATCATCGCAGCAATGACGATCATCTGAGAGCGTCCGATAATACTAATAGGTACATGAATATGTTCATTGAAAGATATAGAGCTCGTAATCGTGCTACAGATATTTACTTTAGTCCGTTCAAGATGAGAATGTATGTAGTCGGCCACCCTGGTCACAGATGTCGACTGACCTAAAAACCCGAACCCTCGGCTTCGTTCCTGGCGGATATCATGGAGGCGAGAGAGGCAAACTTAATCTGCATCTCGTTGAGGTTCTGTTCGAGTTCAGCAATTCGAGCGGTGTCTTTGCCCTTCTCGCTGTTCTTGGAGGAACCTTCCACATACTCCGCCTTTTTACCGGCGTCAGATGATGTCGCAGCTACCTTGGCAGCTTTGACGATGACCTTCCGATAAGGGGACTTCCCTTCCTGGGTGCATTTCCTCGCAATGTGTCCTTCCTTGTAGCAGTTGTAGCAAACAAGTGTGTTTACATCTACTTCCATGGGAACTCCAGGGGACAGTTGGCTTTCTTTAGATGATGAGGGCGAGGCGGCGCTAGGCGTTCTCGTACGCCAACTGTCGTTGCGTGGGGTGGTTGCCGCAGGGGTGGACTGGTGAGCGCTTGCACCGGTGAACCCTGCCCGTTGTAACTCTGCTTTGAGGGCGGCGGCTTTCATTTTGGGAATGGTTTTCATGTCCCGGTCCCAGGAACCAATTGTGTTGCGGATAATGTATGCGAGACCTGTATGGAAACGTTCCAGAAGGTCGATGTTGCTGTAACCGGTCTGGGAGCCGACAGACATGAACCTAGTATGATAATCAGATACTGACGAGGTACCCTGGACTATGCTCTGGATTGCGATTCGAGCTTCTGCTTTTGCGTTGGACGAGATCCATGCCTCTTTGAACTTGACGATGAACTCGGTGAAGTTGGAAATTGTGAAGTCCTCGTCTTCGTACATCATTTCGAAGTCGTCCTCGTCGTCCTCGGACCAGTCTGGATGGTCTTCTCTCCAGGAGGCCTTCTTGAGACGATCCCCGGCTTGGAGAGAGTTGTGCATGTATGGTTGGATCCACTCTGCTGCTTTGTGTAACGGATATTGATCATTATCCTTACATTTACTCTAGAGCCACCAGGTTGTTTGCACATGTTTGTTACAGACCCTATGCAGTAGTGCCTGTACCATAGTTAGGCCCTTAACTCATTGCTTTTATCGTCTCGTGTGTGGCCTATCGCCTGCCCCTAAGGGGAGCAGGCACTAGGCACTGCGCACTGCGCACTAGGCGACCGTGCACCCAGCTCATTGTAGCACCACTCTCGGACACCTGTCCATCTTGTGCCATAGCTCGCTAGTCCCCTGAATCAGGATCTCCGACCCTGTCAGCTTCCTAAGCTGTCACACTTTGTCCTCACAAAGACTGAATGCGAGAGAAAGGATTTTTTCTTCGGTGTCGTAAACCTCGACGTTCGCGGTGAGATACATTCGGAGTGCTGTGAGGAATCTATGAGCGTCGGTTTTGATCCCTTTGAATTTAGTGGGAATAATTCCGACTTTCTCTGGTGCTCGGGGTGCCGTGTTTTTCTTAGATAAGCCTTCAATGATGGCTTCGTTGGTGAGGTTTCCCTGTTTGGCAAGGTGTGCAAGGAGTTGTGCCATGAGGTCTGTCTCGGAAGTGGCCGTAGGCCGTGCGGTCTCCTGAGTCCTGCGTAGGAAGTATGCATCTAACTCTGCTTGGTCGATATCACCAATCGTTCGTTTGGGGGGTGCACCCAGGGTGGACTGGCCTGAGACATCCATTTTCTTTTTTGGTTCGGGTGACGTGGCCCTTGAGATGTTAAACGGGTTGTTTGGATTCATTGCTCATTGTTTCTTTGAGAGTTTTATTCGCTCTACTGGCATACAACTATCTGCGGGTGTCGGAGTAGTTGACACGCCGGAGTGGTTGGAGGGTGATGACGCTCTGGTGTCGGTAAACGACGGCCTTCTTCTTTGGAGATGAAACCCTGACTCGTTGTCTGGGGTGTTTGATGTGAACTCGTTGTCTAATGCTGATGTAAAGAATGTGTCTATAGTTGACGATGGAGTCGTTGGGGTCTTCGGATGAGATTGATTGGGGTCTGGTCCAAGAGCATTGGGCGAGATGGGCATTTCAGATTGAAGATGAAGCCACGTTGTCTGATGTCAGGGGTCGTTGCGTAGCGAGGAACTCGAAGTTCACTCAAGTGTGTGAAGTCTGATGGGGACCGCCTGGGCGACGAGAGAAGTTTTACTTTGAGTCAAACTCGAGGTAGAAAGTCAATCGGATTATGCGCTACAGGTTTCTTGAAGAGACTTGTTGACGTTGAAGCAATTCCGGTAAGGGTAGCTTATCCTAATGTTACGAGGTAATGTGTGTAATCCCGAAAGGGCTTCTTCGTGGTGCTAATAAGCAAGGTGGCGTCTTAGAACGTTTAGAGAGAGAGATCAACCGTTGTCGAGAGTGAACGTAAGTCTGAAGACAAAGTTAACATTGTGAATCGTAAGTAGAAAAGATAACTATACCTGAAGACAAAGAGGATAAGCTGAGGATCCTCTGTCGACAGGTCTATGTACTTATACTAAAGAGTCATGAGATAATATGTCCTAATGAGTAAGGCTTAGCAATGCATGTAGTAAGGTGTCTGACGAAGCCACTGGACGTCTGAACATATATATATATAGAAAGCCTTGGGTTACCTCTTTGCTTTGTTGATCCATATCTCATCACCGGCAGTAACAGAGGTACCCCCCCCCTAGTCCTGGTCAGATCCTGGCCGTTTCCATGATGACATCTACGGTAATAAATCCTGGGTACCAACATATTTCATTGATGTTCCCCGAATTCACATAGAAAAATGTGCTGACAGGGTCTTGCGATAGATGGGTTTAGACACAGATGAGCTTGCAAGCTGCAGAAAAGATCAAACCCACTGAACGGTTGATCTCAGTGAATGAGAATGTAGCTGGTGTGGTCAATGGTGATGTGTCTACTTGCTTATGCCGCCCTCTAAAGCTGACATATATTGCAAGATCAAAAATGTGACCAAAGAAGCGAACTCTGGAATGTTAAGGACCTTGGATAAAATTCTAACTTGATGGCCTTCAGTTCCGAGCTGTTTATAGAGTGTTTGGTAAATTTCTGAAACACCTGTGTTCGCTGCGAAACTGCAATATCTTCATTGGCTTCTACTGGCGGCTGGTGACCCTGGATGTTCACCTCCACCCCGCATTCCGTGAATGCTCTTCAATTCTGGTGAATTTTCAATGCACAGAGGAAGATGTTGCATGTGCAGCCTAGCTTTCCACAGGTTTTCCATGACTTGACTCAGTCACACTTATCTGGAAAGTGATACATGCTCAATTTCAATTTACATTTATTTCACGTTCTGAAATTAGGCAGTGTGAGTCACAAATGTCAGCCTCTCTAGATCACTCATCAACACTCGGCACACTGGAGGGATCATCTCATGCGGCAACCTAGGGTCAGCCAGTCGGCGGTTGAGATATTACCTGGTTTAGTTTTCCTTCCCCTTTTATCGCTTTGCCCTACTATTCATATCTTCTTGTGTGTTTTTACTTGCCTTTGAACCAGTACTCATTTTCTCCTGCAATCCTCAATTTGCTACCCTGGTCTGTGATTGATGTGCATGTAATTCTATGATATCACGCCTTGCATAAATGGCTGACTACATCAACAAGGCAGCTCTGGACAATGAATTTTGTTCCTCTCCTGTTGATCAGTGTATTCTCCACCCTGGCGAGCATGCAGGGTGTAAACCCATGCACACACACACAGAGTCCTCTCTACCTGTAGAGTAATACATTATTTGCACTCATATTTGACATTGATGTGCTGAATCAAGTATGTAACCGGTTACCGATGCAGTTCAGTCGCAATTCTTGATTCCGAATCCCGTGGCCACACTGGGGACAATTCCAGTTCCACAAGCCTTGGGAAGACTTTTGCAATTGTTGTCACGCTGAGATGACCTTTTAAATGGCCTTTAAGCATGCAGAGTCACTGTTAGCAAATGTATTTAAACAGAAAGGAGAGCAAGTAAAACATATACGGTGGCAACAGCAACACCAGATCCACGCGGCCACAGGTGGCAGCCCATCTAATATGGGAACCTCGTAATAAGACTAATCAAATGATCCCTCAGCAAAACACAGCATCTGTGCAGGTGCCAAAGGTTGCCACCTAGCAATGTGAATCTGATTTATCCACTATGCAATCCTCCTCCTGAGTCCCCTGCCTACCCACATGTTAGCATACATGATGAGCATCATTCCGTTGCAAGTCTGGTAGTGTCAAAAGTGCTAGCATGCATGCTGTAGTCAATGGTTCTCTCGGCCATAGTGCGGAAATGCCTTCGGCTGTTGAGGCTGCTCGCAAGACAAGTCAGATGCATTTCTCAGACAGAGACTACACGAGTGATTCGGACACACTTTGTCATCATAGAATTCACATAGCTCACCACATCAGAATTCCTGTGCTCGTACTCAGCCATATCAGCTGCTGATCCCAAAATATTAGCTGGGTACTACGACTGGTGGCATGTTCAAGATGATGAACCTTGGCATCCCAGTGCGATAAGACCTGAAATAGTATGTTAGAGATCCTGCAATGGCACCATTGGATACAATATTTGCCGCAAATTATGTTAGGCAGATCGTCTGAGCTTCAATTTTCGACATTTCCTTTTTTGGGTGTACAGTGGCATTGGATCATGAAAATCCCAAACTGCGGCTATGGTCGTACTGCCATGAATTAAAGCTCCCTAGAAGTGTTCTGCAACTTTGTATTACTTACCCACAGCTTACCCCACATACTCAGGTACACCAGCAGACTCAGAGGGAACGAAATCAAAAATATTTACCATGTAACCTGATATTCAAGAACCAGCCCGGTTGAAGTACTAATGTAGCACTTGCTTCGTGCTAACCAATCAATTCCCCTCCACACCTCTCCCTCTCACTACCGTTCATTTCCCGTTGTTGTCTTCCCCTGCCTCCTGTTTTTACTCTTGTACTCCCTGCCTCCGATATCCTGCTGGCCCATTGGCGCCAGATCACCTGGAATGCTTTGTAGCACCCGCTGGCACTTGTCGCACACTGCCATTTATCGTTGAGCTCAAGTACGCGCTCCCGTCTTCACTTAACTACTGCTGCTGACTCTCCCATTCTCTGCCCTGCATATACCATCACCCCTCCCCTCACGAATTCCAACTCCTGAGCTCATTTCCACCCTATTGTCCCTGTTACAACTTACTTAGTCCCTGTTACCTACCCCCCTCCTGCTCCTCTCCCTTCCCCCCACCACAAAAGCATCTCCCCCACCATTCCTTGCTCGTGTGATTTAGGCTAGCAATGTTTTACTAAGCAGAATGAAAATTGAATGGAAATGACTCTCTTCCCCACTCCCGCTGGCCTTGAGTACCAAAAAGTGCCCACATTCTCTGGATATCTGTACTTTACTTGCCAACATAAGTAGCATAAACACACTACTACCGCAGCAAATTTGTCCGACTGTGCCGAAAAAGCACAGGCAAAATCAAAATTGAAGCTCAGATGTTCCGCCATTCACAGCAAATGGCACATATGCCTTAAAGGAAAGGCATTGAGATGTTAGCAATCTGACAAAGACTCTGAATAACTTACAAGCCAAGGATTGGCAGAGCCAGGCTTGTAGAGATCTAGGATCTCACCATTATAGGCGGCCATAAGATCTGCAGGATTATGATATGCATCACACGAACCGTTTCACCTATTGTAAATAATCAAAGCTCACAAATGACTGTGCCCAGCTGCGCTAGAGCAGGGAGAATTTGCAGAAAGCGCAGTTTGAGAGTGTTGAATAGGCTGCTTCAAGGGCAGTACTTACAATTACAGCACACAATTTTACATTTTTGTAACTGACTCTCCAAATTCTGAGGCAGAAGAACCTATGGTGGCGCCAATGTGGTTCAGCTGAAGACAGATATAGAGATTCAGAAGAAAGCAGTACTGACCCGTGCATGAGTAGCGCAATGAAGGACTGGCACAGGTGAGCATTTGGCTCGTAATCTTTGTGCTGGAAAAAAACTCACTACTACCACAAAAAAAGCCTGTCGGTAATATCAGCGTGCATCCAAGGATTTGATAGGCTTGGGGCACAAACATCTAGTTGTCTGCAAGCGAGTTGGGAAGGCTGATATTATTAAAAGGAATAGCAGAGCAGAGCACATAGCCGACCATATGTCTGTAGCGATCTTTGCAGGATAAGCGCTGTAGTTCCTATGAAGTCCCCTGTATATTAGCATTTCCCAGAAAACATTTGAGAGCAATATTGTTTGGATCAAGTCCATGATGCTGAGTTCTCCGTGAGTAACTACATTCAATAGTTTCACTGAATGCAAACCCGAGTAAAAGTACCTGCCAATTAACACTGTAGAGCGTGTTCACGCTCTAGGTATCGCATTCCGGATACACCACCGATCCCCCAAGATCCCACCGGGACCTACGAGCTTCGAACGGCCTCCCCGCCGGCTTTCCGCTACGCCGAGCCCCCGGCCGGCACCCGTCTATATGTTACTTGGGCTGCCCGGCCCGAGTTTGTGTGTTGTGTGTTTATGAGAATTCCCCGAGTCCGATTGTGAGCCCTATCTACGGACCCTACGCCGATCCCGAACGTCTCCCCGCTGTGACAGCTTAGGATGCTGACAGGGTCGGAGATCCTGATTCAGGGGACTAGCGAGCTATGGCACAAGATGGACAGGTGTCCGAGAGTGGTGCTACAATGAGCTGGGTGCCGCGACGGTCGCCTAGTGCGCAGTGCGCAGTGCCTAGTGCCTGCTCCCCTTAGGGGCAGGCGATAGGCCACACACGAGACGATAAAAGTAATGAGTTAAGGGCCTAACTATGGTACAGGCACTACTGCATAGGGTCTGTAACAAACATGTGCAAACAACCTGGTGGCTCTAGAGTAAATGTAAGGATAATGATCAATATCCGTTACACCCGCTGTATGTTCGATATCCCGAACGCCGGCCGGGCCCCGTCCATGTGTTAGGAGCCTCCCCGCTCTGTATTAGTGTGTTGTGAGTTTATGCGAACCCCCGTCTACGTCTCCGCTATCTTCCGTGTTCCCGCCTACATCCCCGCCATCCTCCGGGCTCTCGTCTACGCCCCCCCGCGATCCTTATCCACTCGGTATACGCCCATCACCACGCCTCGTCAACGAATCACCACGTTCCATCACGAAACGCGCTCGGCCCGGACTCTCTGAGTGGGTGAACACATCACGAGTGACATCCTGACGTAACGGATCACCGGGCCGACTCCAGTCTCGTCGCCTCGCAAACACGACTCGGGCACCGACCCTCGAAGACAATAAACGAACGTCCCGGAACGATCGATAAGGCGGTATGGGACTCGGTCTCACCGATGCGGACACCAGAGGCGTGCAGCCTGGCGGTACGAGCTCCTCAGAACATACGGACTACATAGTGTTCCCCCTACATATCATTTACCTATAAATACGACTGTAAGTCGTCTCAATAAAGCACCTTGGTTTCCCCCCTTCTCTCTTTGAAGTCCGAGTTCACTTTCCCGTCTCCGGTTTACGTTCTCTTTTCCCATCTCTTTCCTCCGAGTCGCCCGCCGGCCTCCGGTTCTCATCGTTTTCTCTTTCCGAGTCACCCACCGGACTCCGGTTTCAACGTCCCATCCCGGTCCCGTTTGTTTACTTACATCTCTGTCATTTCCAATCCGTCCCCACCCTTCCTACATCACACTCCCTACGCTCCGCCCTCCGGGCCGGGTCTTGTTTTCCTTAAGCACTACCCTCGGGTCGAACACTGGCCGGCTACTCCTTCGGGTTCTCGTCGGAGACCCTACGGAACATCGGCGATCACATCCTTCACCGTCCGGCTAGCTCAGTCCAACCCCCGGACGATCCTCCAGCTGCCGGGTTAGAATCTCTACAACACATTAATTCATGAAGCGATGGAGAATGATTGGCACTGACAATCGACTTCTTGACCCTCCCATCGCCCGGGAAGGAGCAGTAGTAGAAAATGATCTGCACAATGCTGATTCCAAGCATACTTTGAAGCAATGTCGTGTGAGATTGAAACTGATGGCAATGAGGCAGTTCTCGTAGGTACCTCACATCAGCAAACCCTGATGTCTCTACACAGACCGGACAGACACCCATAGACACTCATAGAGGCTCATAGAGCCATAGAGCTCATAGATACATATACAGTGCTGCAGCTCTGGACAGACCCCCGCAACATCTCTACAGACTGCCTCAGGCTCTGTACAGAGCTCCACAGACGCTATGTGTAGCTCGACAGCACCATGCAGATGACCTGAGAAGTATATATATTATTGTTGCCTCTGCTACTTTCAATGCATTGCTGTACGGCTCGCATTCCAATATTGTGAGGTCCAGAGAATATATTCACAAGTATCTAGTTACTCATAGTGTGCTTGTAGGTGCGCCGCCCGACGGTGATTGCTCCTGCGCTTCCGCAGCAAGGTGAAGTGTACTCTTTGAGTCCGCATCCGTGTTGGACATCGAGTTTGGGTCCAGGGAACGTCAGAGAAAGGTGTGATGTCCGAGGACGTAGAGGGGACCAAGAGCAGAAGCGACATGTTGAGAAAAGGGTTCAATGTGACCAATATCTTCAACTGCCCTGATATGCGCGAATGGGAAGCACATCACGCCTGTCGACAATCCCACGCCATCATGCCTCCCAAGTGAATTGAATGTCGCACATCCAACTCGAACACACCGCTCGCCCCATCCCCACAAACGCCTCAACAACTACTGCAGGAATGAAGACCCCAAAGACTGACCTGGCGGTAAAATAGGTTGCACCACGGGTAGGACGGCGTCTGCGCGCACAGGACATCAAAGTTCTCAAAGCCTGTCACAATGACAATTTAGCCAGGTAATATGAGTTGTAAATCCCAATTTGCAGCGTCGTCAGGCCCCAATTCTGGTTCAAGTTTTTGTGTATTCGGTCTCGGTCGTGCAGTTGGTAGTTTGTGGAGAGAGAAGGCACTGCCAGTTCCGCGCAGAGAACAATAGCACAATAGGAGAATATTACACAGAAAGGGGGGAGGGAGGTTCGGGCATGGAAGATGGAAGGGCAGAGTTTTCTGCGCGTAATCGGGTGGTCGCAAGGCCTTTATCGGTAAGGAAGGGATTTGAGAGAGAAGTAGAGAAGCCAGACGCGATGTGGAGGATTAGGGCCGGCTAGAGTAGACTTGAAGATCTTTTGGTGAATTTGAAAGACAAGCAAATTATAATCATATTCTATGGAACACTGAACACAGTACACTTGCAGTCCACAGCGCTGGAGATATCAAAGTGGGCACTGTGCAGAAAGGCCCTGGTCCTGTGCAGCTCTGTGCAGCTCTATGGCGTCTATGGTGTCTATGACCAACTATGGGAATTTTCGAAAACTATGACCAGCTATGACCAAAATCAGAGTTTGCTGATGCATGCTTATGATGAATCCTTGAGTGTGAACATGAATAGTGAGCAGCTGGGTCTGACTTGGACACAGACATCAATCGCACCAATGAATGCCGGTCCGATGGTCGCTTGCGCCAAAGCATTCTTAGGGAGCCATTCGATCTGGATGTTGGCCATTGGTAGTGCTGCAGTGCGGTTCAACACAACGACGGCTCAGCGACAAAGAGACGACGGGGAAGTTGTGTGAAAGTGATTCAATGGTACCCCTGATATAGTACTTCACTTTGATTGCACTGCAGTGGGCATCAAGTTGGCATCAAGTGGGGATTGAAAATAATTGAACTAAACCCCCTCAGGCTACCGTGCTTTGCATAAACAATGTCATGTCAGTGCGCGCGAAATTCGCAGATTTTGCTGGCACGTGATGGCAAGAGCATCGCTTTCGTGACAGCTGTCTGCCTTATCCACGTCGCCTTGAGCTGTCTTGGGTAGCTTCTGTTGAAGAGGAGCTTGTAGGTTGGATATAGCGAGGAAGTCTAAGCTGATTGACCTCTGCGTAGGGAGAGCTGCCAGTGTTTATTCTGATAAGGATTGTAGGTAGGTTACATCTTGTATATATACGAAGAGAACGATGGTGTGATCATGAGTGATCGTAGTGGCAATGAAGGTGTGATAATGGTAAAGATACTGCGGATAAGTAATACAGTAGTTGAGCAGTATAGTCCATATGTAGAGTATTTAGTCCAGGTAGGGACGGCTCATTGTATCGTGATATAGTCGAACAGATGAGGTGATAGCACGTACTTCAACAGCTTCCGAACCACCCTGGATGCTATCTTCCATGACTGAACCGCCCTCTGCCTTACAGCTGGCAAAATGATATCTAGCCTCGGTGACAGGTCATGCGGACTTTGCACATCACGTCTTAATTTGCACTGAAACGAGACATGACATTGTTTATGCAAAGCACTGGTACTGTACTTAATTCGGACAGGGACGTCGACGTCGGACATCAGTGTCGAGACTGGTAACAAGTGATTGTAACTTACACTCGTCGGACATGCATATTGAGTTTCAACTTTCGACCCCTATTCCCCTTATGGATATGTTCATGCTTTGTGGCAGTATACTCATATGACACATGTGCATTATAAAGTCAACCTGTAAGCTGGCTGCTGAATCATAGGACACGATGGAGATGTTACGCGCATTTTTAGATGAACATGAGTCGAAGTGGCCTGAAAAGGGGCAGCTTTCCCTCGCCGATTCTCGTGTTGGTGAAAAAGCAGCCTAATATGGTAACCCAATGCGCGTTCGTGTGCGGAAATTTCCCATTCTGCAATCTGTGATACCTTCGTGCGCAAAAAGTCGCATTTGGGGCCTGGTATCAGAATGCTCCATATGTCAGCAGTACTCTCGATGGTTGAGGATGGCAAAATCGTCTCACGACGAGGTGCGCCAGCCACGGTAATCAGTAGATCCTCGCCAAATCCTAGCCGATAATGGGTGATGGTGCACCCACCGGCGGGGAAGCGTATATAAGGTGTCCGAAATAGAGCTGGAGGGCATCACATGTGCTTCCCAGGGAAACGTCAAAAGGCCAACTTTACTGAGGATAAAAAGCCAGCTACCTCTTCAGCAACCTCCACATCCACACCCGCTTCTAAACCCACCACCACCACTTCTGCTACCGCATCCATTATGATTATGTCTGGACCTAAGATCGCCATTGTCATCTACTCGATGTACGGCCACATCGCCAAACGTACGTCGGTTGATGAACAAGTTGTTGAGACATGCGAACGAGACTGATCTTTTTTTTGTGCAGTCGCCGAGGCTGAGAAGAAGGGCATCGAAGCTGCCGGCGGGTCCGCGACCATCTTCCAGTGCGTATGCCCCTACCTCTGCTCCTTCTCATCTGACCATGCTTTCGAATGCAGAGTTCCCGAGACCCTCCCCGCGGATGTCCTGGCGAAGATGTACGCGCCCGCAAAGCCCGACTACGAGGTCATCACCGCCGACAAGCTCGCGACCTTCGACGCCTTCCTCCTCGGCATCCCCACGCGGTTCGGCAACTTTCCCGCGCAGTGGAAGGCGTTCATCGACTCGACCGGCGGGCTCTGGGGCAGCGGCGGGCTGCACGGCAAGTACGCCGGCGTGTTCGTGTCCACGGCGGGGCTGGGCGGCGGGCAGGAGAGCACGGCGATCGCGGCGCTGAGCACGCTCGCGCACCACGGGATCATCTACGTGCCGCTTGGGTACAAGAACAACTTTGCGCAGCTGACGAACTTGACGGAGGTGCACGGGGGCTCGCCGTGGGGGGCGGGCGCGTTCGCGGCTCCCGATGGCTCGCGCCAGCCGAGCGCGCTTGAGCTCGAGATCGCTGAGATCCAGGGCAAGTCGTTCTACGAGACCGTGTCGAAGGTCAAGTTCTAGAGGTTGGGTTTGGGACGGATAGATGTTGAAACGCAATTGTAATTATCTTAATCCATGTTATTGGCACGGTCCTTCGATAACAAAAGACGCATAGCAAAAGGTGCCTCCCTTGTGGTAGGCCTCCTATGGTATTGCTTCATTCGTTCAGCGCGCCCAGTGCGAGGAAGCGCTCGGAGCGTCTGCGTCTGTGTCGGAGCCCCATATTACGTTGTTCCAGTGGACGCTGAGACTCTGAGTGCTGAGCTGGCACGCTCAACTCCTTGCCCTCGCGGAAGGCGCCGGCGCGGCCGATGACCCTACTCAGGAAAATCGAGAAATCACTGTTCATTTCAAGTAGAGATGGAAAGGCAGTCCCAAGCTACTCATAGATCTGAGATGAGATCTACAAGGGACTCGTCATAGTCTTAGATAGAGCATATGCTTCTGGTCCATACCTTAAAGTTGGACTGAAGGTATGCAAGTGACTGGAAGAGAATAAGAGGTTGCACCACGTGACGCGACAAGAATTTCACGTTCAAGTTGTCCCTTCGTTGTTGCTCCAATACTTATCAATAATCCTCCCCCAAATCCTCCTAGGCCTCCTGCCTCATCTTTTGACTCTGAGACTTTTACACATCCAAAACACGCGCGATACATTGCGTTTACCTCTTCTATCTCGGCGATGGCGACACAAAATCGCAAACTCAGTCCGTCCGATCGTAGGCCCTTCAAGAACCTGCTTCCCTGCACTTCGCTGCAGAGTTTGGACCATGGATCCATGCGCATATTTTGGATTAATTGAACTTGGAAAGACGTTTTATCATACGCAGAGTACGTGCTTTCAACTGTGGCCTGCCACATCACTGTAAAAAATTGGCTGATGTGTTAGCCAGGTTCCTCAAGTAGATCCTGTACCTTGTTTCAAGCCTTAAAAATGGACGAGCAACTTGCAGAAATCTAATCGCAGCCAACCGCAAACTGTGTGCATCGGGTGCGCATTACGGCGTTGGGATTTCGGACCTAAACACGCTAGCTGTCAGGCCGGAAGGACCTTGCGCTTCGAGTTGACCATCATCGTCGAGCAAGGACTTACTACACTGCGTCGAGGATGCTGCCCAGAATCCTCAACAGACATCTCCTACGGACCACACGCCGACTCTACTCTACCAATGGGAGTGGATCCACGAGAAGCCTGCGTGGGCGACTTGGTTTGGGCTTATCGGCGGGCGCACTCACCGCATCCCTCATCTTCCTCGCCCCCTCTGAATCACAGTCGCCAGCAGCACACGCAGACTCCCCCATAGACCCCAATGTACCCTTATCTACCCTCCTGCGGTCCTACACAGTCTACACCTTCTGTGCAGTACCCGCTCTCGTCGACGTCGCGCCCGCCCTCCTGCGCACCCTCCTCCCGCTGCCAGTCTTGGGCACCATCACAGAAGCGCTCGTTCGACACACTTTCTTCGCGCAATTTGTTGGCGGAGATACGGCACAGGCCGCGCTGGCCGATTGCGGCAAGATGCGCGTGGGAAGCGATGGGGGAGGGGGGAGGGGCGTGCTGTTCGCGTACAGCGTCGAGGTCGACGAAGATGCGCCCCCACCTGCGCCCGGGAGCGTGAGCCCGCATCAGGCTATCGTCGAGGAGATGATCCACTCTATCGATGTCGCAGCCGACTTTGAGGACCGGCTTGCGGACGCCCAGCCGTCGGGCCGGAGGACGTGGGTCGCGGTGAAGATGGTACGGCAATAGTATGCATGTCTATCGACCCAGTACTGAGATGATTTCGAGAACAGACAGCCCTCCTACCAGACCCCGAATCGCTCATCAAACTGTCTTCTCATCTCCTCCGCACGCGCCCCGCCTCGGGTATTGATTTCCCCGGCTGTGCCAACCCCGCCGATCTCGACGTGCTCTACTCCTCCGATGCCAAAGCCAATAACGAGCACCCCTCCTCGCTAACCGCCGCCGACATAATCGGCCTCCGCGAACTGCACACGTCCCTACGACGCATATGCACACGCGCCCAGGAGCGCGGCGTGCGCATTATCATGGACGCCGAGTACACATGGTACCAGCCCGCCATCGACGCCCTCTCCCTCTCCCTCTCACGCGAGTTCAATCGGCTACCCCCCGCTCCTGCTTCCGCCCCTTCGTGGTGGCCATGGAGTGCACATGCTGAGAAGGACACGGATGGAGCTGGACAGGTGCACGGGGAGCAGCCGCTGGTGTACGCGACGTACCAGGCCTACCTGCGCCGCACCCCTGCGCATCTCCTCCACGACCTCGCCCTCGCGCGGCGCGACGGATACGCGCTGGGCGTGAAGCTCGTCCGCGGGGCGTACCATTCCTACGAGCTTGCCGCGTTCGAGGCGCACACCCCTGCAAGTTCCGAGTCTGCCTCGGTTGGCTCGGCGCCCGCGGTGACTAAGGGGCGGGGGAAGACACCGAGCAAGAGCATCGCCCCCACCGCGCCGTATCCGCCTGTGTGGCTCGAGAAGGCGGACTCCGACGCGTGCTATGACGCCTGTGCACGGGTGCTCGTGCGCGAGGTGGCCGCGTCCCTCTCTTCGCCGCGGGTGTCGGTGTTGTTTGGGACGCACAACTGGGAGAGCTGCGACGCTATCCTGGGGGAGATGGCCGATACGGGGCTGGCGCGCGTCGAGGGGCAGCGGGTTCTGGTGAAAGGGGAGGCGGAGGGGCGGGTGTTGTTCGGGCAGTTGTATGGTATGTCTTCCCGTCCCTGCGTCTTCGGTATGAACATGGAAGATGGCTAATGTGGTGGTGTTGCATGACAGGCATGAGCGACGCGCTTACGGACAGCCTCGTCTTCCGCACCATCACGCAAGCACCATTCGTTCTCAAGTATGTACCCACCACTTGCTTCTGTGTTGGTACTGACATATGGGACTGGCTAGATACGTTCCCTACGGAGCGCTCCAAGATGTGATGCCGTACCTCTCGCGGCGCGCGATCGAGAATAAGAGTGTGCTCAGCGGCGGTGCCGCTGCAGACGAAAGGATAAGTAGTTATTTGTGGGTGGGCGCACCAAAGCACAGGACTAAGAGCGCGCCGCCGATTATGAATATCGGGCTGCCCTTGTAATGCCCGCGTCCATTGGGGGCGCGCAGCCCCTCGCCCTGCAGCCCTTCTGGTAGAACCCCACAGCGGCGCTGACGAGCGGCATTGAAGCCGCCTCGTCGAAGGAGACGTTGATGGGCAGCTTCAAGTTGGAAGCACACTTGGCCGCCGCAACGGTGTACTCCTGGCTGGAACGCGCCGCGCCCAGTACCCCGGTTCCCGTTCGTCACCACGCGGTCCCCTCCTGGAGCGAGGTCACGCGGCCCCTGACTTGGACCACCACACCCGCAAGGTCTGTCTGTGCCGATGACCGCGGGGAAGGTGAGGCACTGCTCGCCGAAGGGGGTCTTTTGGAGATAGCGGTCGATGGGGTTGAGCGCGACGGCTTCTTTGCGCACGAGGCCATCGCCGGGTCCTGGGACTGGGGTGGGGTGGGACGCGATGATGAAGTCGCTGAATGCGGCGGGGAGAATCAGGGCGTTCTGGGGGTCATTAGCTGTAGGATCGACGCGTCATTATACGGCGTCATCGCGAATGATTTACTTGGGGTCGAGGTGGGCCGCGGAACAGCATGTGGGCCCGCTATGGGCCTCACATGCCTCCGCCCGTGCAATTTGTCCGTCCTGTGGCAGCGAGAGCAAAAGGGGGATTTATCCGTTGAACGAGCTAGATGGCGATTGGTGGCAAGATCAGGGTGATCCACCCAAATGTCGTACACCGGTCAGAAGCTCAGCACCAGAGTCGACTATTTATGTGACATGGTTGCCTTATTAGGTGGCGTAGTAGAGCCGGAGCTTTTGACGGGCCGTGTAGCCCGCAACTTATGTGGGCCGGGGGACGCTCTGACGCTATCCAACACATCCAGTCCAACTGTTGCAATTGGTGCTCGGCACAAGCTCGACGGCCAGAATCTCCTTCAGCACGAAATTCGAAGGTGTCACGCGTCTGCATCAACGCCCATCCACCTCTCTGAGTCTCTCCCCAATCTAACTCGCCCCTGCCTGTAGACATCGCAATTGGTCAGCCACCGTCAATGCCCTCCAAAAAGTCCTTGTACTAATCATGTCTCTTTAGTCAATGTCACGGTCCGTTCTCAAAAGCGGCTCGCGTGTCGAGCTCGACCTCGCGGTACCACGCGCTCTGCCAAAAGTCGAAGGGTACCGTGTTCAAGAACAAGCGCGTGCTCATGGAGTACATCCACAAAGCAAAGGCCGAGAAGAACCGCACAAAGGTGCTCAACGACCAGATGAAGGCGCGTCATGACAAGAACCAGGTGCGTAGCGCGCAGCGTCTCCCCCCTTCCCCCCATATTCCCATGTGTGTTTGATTTGCACCGCGACTGACATGCTTGTGTCTTCCCTTCACAGGCGGCGCGCGTGTCGGGCGGACCATCTCGCAGAAAAACGGTCGGATATAACGGAGGTCGAGACGACTGCGGAGGTCAAGGAGTAAACTGGCTACCGTCTACCGTCTACTGTCTACCGAGTTGTTGCTTTCCGTCTTCCGTCTGTCTTTGGTGTTATCTCGTGTCTCACATAGGCATATGCTATGACTGCATGCCCACCCTAAATACTGTATGATCACGCCTCGCAGGAGACACGCCGTCCCTGGCGTTCCGATGCACATAAGCAACTTTTATTTCAGCCTGGGATACGAAGCTAGACTCTAATTCGGCGGAGATGTAATTCTTGCGCATGTGAACTTCCCGGCAGTGCATCATGCCCTCGTGCTAGTTGAACTCGATTTTGAAACGCCCCCACTGGCACGTATATGTTCGTATATGCCGTTTGCACCTTCACGCCTGATCCATGCAGTGCCTTGCATTTTCAGCTTGCGGTTCTCGTTTCGCATGATCATATTAATATCAATTGCGCCCATATGCATTTCCGCAGGAAGAATGGTGCTCTGGTGATCTGGAGCGCGCACGGCCCTGAACGGTCTGAGTGTGAGTCTGGTCGATTTATTGAACATCCTGCGTGCTGAGAGCTGAGATGATAAATGATAAATTGGGTTGCCAGCCCGATCTTCCCAACTTGAATATCCGGGTCCTACATTTCTCGCTGGTCTGCTTGCCAGTGCTAGGCGCCGGAGGGATTCTGATGCTTGTGCAGACACCTGGGGTCCGCCCCTGGCAGTTCGAGTCGGTCGAGGCATTAATTAATATTTGGTTTAGCTGGCCACTGCCCTGTTCAGTCCCATCTCATCGCTTTACTTTGCTTTGAATCACATGCCTGTGTCCAGAGTCATTGTCGGAGGATGCTTGCACAGTGCATTGACGGCTGTCAAATCGCATCATCCGCCAGGGCCCGGGGGCGCACAGCGACACCTCAACAGCTCGCTATAAATCTCGTGTTGTACATGATATGCAGTCATACAGTGCTTCCAGCCTTCCACAGTCTCATTCCAAACCCGCGTCATTTCCCCACCATCTCCGCTATCGCATGATATGACACAATGCATTCCGTTACCTGTAGACTCTGCACCAAACCACCCCATCGAGTGAAACACCCCGTTCCCGCTCGTAGAATAGATTTAGAGTCCTAAGGCGCCATGCATCAATACATGTGAAAATATTGATATTGAAGCAATGAAAGACCTACGAAGGCGATTCTCCACTATGATTGCCATCATTTTCTCTATCATCTCTTTATCCAGACGATCCGAAAGCTTCTTCCCGGACAAGACGGGTGTGATTGCATCTTGGACCGTGCGGATGTGTCCGGAGGCCACATAAGCATCCAAGGCAGCAGAGAATGCTTCGGGCAGACCATTACCCCAAGCGGATGCTTGGGTAAATGTTTGCTCCATGCACAGGAGGATCGCTGCTCAATGAGTAGAGATAAACTGGCAAACTAGATTACAGCGAATACATACCAGTCAGTACATTCAGCGAGAAGCATTTATCCTTCTGCCCCGAGTTGAGCTATTGTAATTTGTGAGCTTTATAGTGATAGCCAGACTTCGGGAAATAAAGCATACAAATGCTGTGTCCTTGCCTCCAAGAATTGCAAGAATTGAATCGCGATTTTCCATCTGAAACGTGTCAATATCATATTGCATTTGAGAAACGGCATTGGCAGATACTCACCAACTTTGATGATATGTAAATGATGGCATCCAGCCATATTCGTTAGCGGCACTATGGTAGCGTCAATAGTCCCAGTGCCTACTCACGAGCTGTTCGATTCCAATTTCATTCAAGTTCGAAGGTGGGTGAGTGGAATATCATGACGATCAGCAGACGGCAAGCAGGGGGGTCAATGGGACACGGCACTCACAGCCTGTCGGGATACCATCGAGGTCAGCAGATGGCAAGCAGGGGCATCAACGGGAGACGGCACTCACAACCTGTCAGGATAGCATCGCAGTCAGCGGATGGCAAGTCGGGGGTTCAACGTGAGACGGCACTCACATCCTGTCGGGATATCATCGAGGTCAGCGGATGGCAAGCAGGGGCATCAACGGGAGACGTCACTCACAAGCTGTCAGGACAGCATCGCAGTCAGCGAATGGCAAGCAGGGGGATCAACGGGAGACGGCACTCACTCACATCCTGTCGGGATATCATCGAGGTCAGCGGATGGCAAGCAGGGGCATCAACGGGAGACGTCACTCACAAGCTGTCGGGACACCATCGAGGTCAGCAGATGGCAAGCAGGGGCATCAACGGGAGACGGCACTCACAACCTGTCAGGATAGCATCGCAGTCAGCGGATGGCAAGCAGGGGGATCAACGGAAGACGGCACTCACATCCTGTCGGGATATCATCGAGGTCAGCGGATGGCAAGCAGGGACATCAACGGGAGACGGCACTCACAACCTGTCAGGATAGCATCGCAGTCAGCGGATGGCAAGCCGGGGGTTTAATGTGAGACCAGACGGCAAGAAGGGGGCAATGGGAGACGAGACTCACACTCGACTAAATTAACACAAGCAGAGTTCAGGCAAACTCAAACAGGGCCTGCAAATATGACACATTCACAAATACTCACAATCTGCGTTGGTAGCAGATAAGCAAGGTTAGCACAAAGGGGGACAAGCTCGAATTTAAGATATACTGACTTCCTTCATGAATTTCAGACACATAGGTGAGCTATCAAACACCGCATAGCGCGAGAGTGATTCAATGCAGCTTACATACTGGTTGTCACGAAGCAAACAATGTCAGCCTATTGCGGTGAAATATAGCTCGGCTGGCACGCTCACTTCCTATCAAGAAATCACCAGTAAAACGAGGCACTACAGCCACAAGGATCGCTCTGCAACACTCACTGCCTACATAAGATAAGCCAGAGGGTTAGATCAGCTAAATGATGATATACACATCCGCAGACTCACATTCTGTAAAATACCAAGTGTTGAGATAAACATTGAATGTTACTAGCCGGTACAAGCTTACCCGCTGGATATTGCAACAATTAACTCAACTGTGCAATTCCTTCAAATTCTAGCTAAATGAGCTCACCCAGACATGTGGAAAATGTAATAATCCTTGAAATACGAGGTCATACATTGCCGAGCCAACATGTAGATTGCTTGCACGAAAATAACAGTTATTAGCATTGATATTATCAGAGATGTATAGCGGTGCACTCACCACATTTCCAGGGCGTAATGAATGCAGAGCTCGATATTACTTTGTTGAACGGAGATGAACAAACCCTTCAGGGCGTCATCGGTGATGGCATTAGCCGTTGCTTCAATCAACTCAGAGCAAGTGGTGTTGCCACGTTGCATATCTAATTTCATCAGCAGAACCTACTTCGACCGTTGAGGTTACTACCTTTGAGGTACAGGCAGGTGGTTGGCGGAAATTTCGATGCTTGCAGGGGCTTTTTGAACAAATCATCCAATTTGATGACAGCCGCAGCTGAAGCTTGCTTCCGCGCGTCTTTGATACTAAGGTGGCCGCGCAGCTCGTTGAAAGCCATAGTGACCAGGCCGTCGAACTTTGTGAAGATCACAATAACTGGAGCTTCATGCGAGTGTTATGTTTGACTCCATATTCCCCATTTAAGGCACAAACCTTTTCCAATACCGCATCCGTTGAAGAATGTCTCATCCGCGGCCAGGATTGGTCGAGCGGTGTCGGTGGGAAGGCAGTACCTTAGTTTCATGGAGTTAGAATGGGAGAACGGGATAAATGAAACTTTGAAAGTAGCACCAGACGGCATGCAATTGATTTTTCAACTCTCCGGCGTGCGCTCGCTCGCTCAAGAATCTCTGGACTGTCTCCGTCTCGTCCACAGACCCACATTCAAAACCCCGGGAGTCATGAAATATGAAATTGGGATTGCTTTTGAAGATCATTTCATTGTTTATGTCGTGGTAGCCTCGCTATGATACGCTGAACGAGTGAAAGCTTGAATGTTTGGTAGATACGAACCTCTGCCGAAGGTGCGACGACGGACGAATCAATCTGGAACCAACATACATCATTATACAAGAAGATAGTGAGCTGAAGGGATTGCCTAGTACCTGCTCTCCCGATGGACTAAAGATCAATGGATCATCGACGCTATTGCAAACTTTCTTTAAGATTGTCGTTTTCCCGGCGTTGCTCCTGCCCATAACCAGAATTCGGAAGTAAGGGCATCGTAAGCGGAGATTCGAACCCTGAGTCTCAGTATTGTCTGGAGGGTTGTTCATGTTCACTAGTCGTCACTTGGGCCTGCAGAGCGATCGGTGATGGCAGCAGCAGAGTACTATCACGGTACCAGTTGAACGGCGGAACAGTGATTGACGATTTCATTGTGCACGCTCGATTCTGCCCTCAATGACTTCAAGCTTTTTTTGGAATCTTCTTCGAGTATATACAGAGCTTCCTATCTCCTCAGATTTCTTCTTGAGGGCATGTGAGAGCAACCCGGGGCAATATAACAGTGAATTCTGCGATTCACGTGACCCAACACTGTTCTCAGCTGGTTTTGCATCGAATACTTTCGCGAGACCTAGATTACATAGTAGGGATTCACTTTGAGTGTTCGGTGATGATCCGAGAGTGCGCATGGTGTTCTGTGCTGCGACAGAGCAGAGGTCACACCCCGCCACATTTTGTCAAAAGCTGGTCCAGCTACTCAGCGCTACGTCCAGCGGCCGATTGCCTCGAATAAAAATATGATCATATGTAAACAGTAAACCAAAAGGAATTCCGCGAAAGACTGAGGCGATAGGAAGCCGCGTTGGCCAATGTATAATCAACGACGCGAAAATCGTCAAACACTGGTACCGTGATGGTATATCGCCCTCTTCATCGATCGAACAGCCGCGGCAATATTAATGAACACCTTGGAACAGCGCGGAACAATATTAAATATGCCGTCATAGCACTGGACAACCCATAGAAAGCCTTGGGTTACCTCTTTGCTTTGTTGACGCAGACATCGCAGCCGTACGTAGCCTCTTGGACACCGCATCACCCCCAAGTCTCCGGAAGCTTACAGCGCTTTCGGAAACTAATGAGACTGACCTATAAATAAAAATTTGCGTGAGCGTCACGTCGCGTCACCTGCCCGATCGGGAAACACCGTCGGATCGCGTCAATTCGTCGAGAAACACAAGTCGCTGCTTGGCCTCTCATTTTACCAGTCTCCTGCGCGTCCCTCCCCATTTCTCATCAAGGATATTGATCTTACAGACGACTCTGGGAACGAGCCGTGGCCTCTTGACTCTCCATCCGAGACCGCTGCCTCACCCCTTTCCATGAAGACGCAGTCGACACATAAGCAAAACGTCACGACGAGAAAACGGGCCGGCCCCCTTCCTCTAGCAACTGGATGTACGTTGATACCACGCTTCCCCCTAACGAGTCGAACACTGGTGGTTTGATTAGGCCTACAGGAGACTGTAAGTCGATTCGGGAGGACCTGGCGGGGTTGATCTTGAACCGGGGCTTTCATCTGAGGCATATGTGTGGAGGCGGCGGGGATTGGTGGACTGCGGGAAAGGAACGCGGTTATTGCTCTCCTGCTTAGTCTCGTTCTCATCACCGAGCCCCATCGTGGGCGGGAGGCTCTCATGCACGGGGCGCACCTTGCACGAGACCACGGGCACACCCTTGCGCGTCTCGGGAAAGTCCAGATCCTTTCCCGCGAGGAATAGCATGCTAGGTGCGCTTTGGGCATACAGGTGCAGATCGGGTGGGACGCATACAAAGGTGCTGGTAGTCACTACAGTCATGATAATGTTGTAATTGTCTTCTAGAATGAAATATTGTGTGGAGGCTACTAAGAGGGTGTGAGAGCAAGAGGCCAAGACGTGACTTGTGTTTCTCGACGAATTGACACGATCTGACGGTGTTTCCCGATCGGGCAGGTGACGCGACGTGATGCTCACGCAATTTTTTATTTATAGGTCAGTCTCATTAGTTTCCGAAAGCGCTGTAAGACTAGACGAAAGAGCAAACTCATCATATCATGAAGATCGACGGCACTTCCGCGAGTGATGCCGGCGAAGCTGTTAGCCTCCTCGAAACCGACCACGGTATTGCAGTGCTCGACAGCGTCGTCGCCAACGCCGGGACTATGATATGTCGCACTCCGGTTTGGCCCCCGTAGCGCAGATGCCCTTTGCGGAGATACGCAGCCATTTTGAAGTGAATACCGTCTGCACGCTAGTCTCATTCCAAGCAACTGTGCCGCTCCTCGAAGCGTCGAAGCACAAAATGTTCGCGGTACCCGACAGACATAGCGGACCTAATGACCGACCCGTTCTCGACTCACGGCGTGGCCCAGGCTGCGTGAGCATTGCAAGATAACATCTATGGCAATCTACCCCAGGTACCTATTTCATTGATCTTCCCCGGGTTCGCGTAGATAAATGCGCTGACAGGGTCTTGCGATAGATAGGTGCAGACCCGGATGGGCTTGGAAGCTGCAGAAAAGATCAAACCCACTGAAGAGTTGATATCAGCGAATGAGAACGTAGCCGGTATGGCCAATGGCGTATGTGTCTACTTGCTTATGCGCTCTAAAGCTGACGTATATTGCAGATCGGAAACGCGATCAGAGAAGCGAACTCTGGAACAGTCTGGAACGTTAGGGACCTTTGATAAAACTCTAGCTTGGTGGACTTGAGTTCCGAGTTGTTTGGTGTGTTTCGTAGAATTTGAAACTCGTGTGTTCGCTCGGTTTTTCACAGGTTTTCCACATCCTGACTCGGCCACTCTTATCTGGAAAGCGATATATGTCTAGATTTCGATTTATATTCACTTCACGTTCTGAATTTGGGCAGCGTGGGTCACAAATGTCAGCCTCTCTGTACCACTCATCAACGCTCGGCACGCCGGAGGGATCATCTCATGCGGCAACCTAGGGTCAGCCTCCAGCAGTCGGTCGGTCGAGAAATTACCTGGTTTATGATTCCTTCCCGTTCCCTCCTCTTTCATCGCTTTGCCTACTATTTGTATCCTCTTGTGCGTTTTTTTGCTTGCCTGCGAGCCAATACTCCTTTCCTCCCGTACTTCATCATTAATTTGCTACCCTGATCTGTGATTGAGGTGCGTGCAATTATATGATACCACGTCTTTCATACATGGCTGACTATCTTAACAAGGAAGCTGCGTAAAATGATTTTTGCTCCTCTCCTGTGGATCAGTGTATTCTCCATATTGGCGAGCGTACAGGGCGTAGACCCATGTGCACACACAGAGTCCTCTCTACCTGTAGATCCGTGAGTAATACATTATTTGCACTCATATTTGATATCGATGTGCTGAATCGAGTATGTAGCCGATGCAGTTCAGTCGCAATTCTTGATTCCGAATCCCGTGGCCAGTCTAGGGACAATTCCAGTTCCACGAGCCGTGGGACGACTATTGCAATTAATATTGTTGTCACGCTGATCATCTGTACGCCCTCCCGCAATGATCATTCCTCCAGCCGATCGAGTGTCTAACAGAACACCCAGTATTGATTATATTGCCAGTGTTAATCAGATCTGTCAGGAGGAGCCGTCGTCAGCTTTCCATTCCTTCGAACACGCCAATCAAATCCACGGCATACTTTAGATCGTCGCAGACGCCGTTCAATGGCCCACCTCCCGCCTGGAGCGAGATAGAGACGCATATGAGTGGGAATGAGGGGGTTCTCCATTATCCACCCCCCATGTACTCGAACGTCTAGCCATATCTGATTTATCGGTTCTCAGAAAAGCTCATGATATTCAACAGTTTATGTATGAACCTTGCGTGTCTTCGTTGGCTTTGATCTCTGGAACAAGGGGGAATATTTTGAATTACATGCATCCTCGTGGATTCGACAATATGGCCAGAAAGTCTGGACCTCACTGCAAGATACCGCTGAAATATTTCTCCGCGCCTTCGACACCCTGGACCTTTCCACCAACGACCCCACCCGGCCTGATAATGTAAACGGCGATCACCTCCGCGCGAGGCTCCACAGCGTACCCTTCGTATGCATGCCCCAAATTGTCCTTCAGAACCATCGTAGCGAGCTCCAAGCCAGCATCGCCGGCCCTGTACACCTCGAAAGTGTGTACTACGGCAGACTGGACACAGCAAAGCCAGGAACAATATTTATTCTGGTGCTAGTGGAATTGGGGGTGTGCGGACGCGCGAAATCCCAAACGGGAGCGAAACGGCAAGCTCCAAGGAGGCCAGGAATCGATTCCCAAAATGGGGCGAAACGTCACGATCAGCCCCAGCCAGGCAATTCCCAATCCGACCCGACCTCCACAGCTGCCGGCAAATTGCTGAACCCTAATGTGACTGCCCGACCAGCAAGTAGCTAGCCAGAGGGAAATGCCCAGCAAATTGCTGGGCCTCGTACACTTCGGTGTTTCAGTAGTTGCTGGACTTGTGTTAACTCAACTCACAGGGTTTATCGCTAGATTTGCATGTTCATTCCGAATGGTTAGGTCCTTTTAAATTTCCGCTGAACGCACTGTTCTATTAAAGGACATACTAATGTTAGCTGTACAAGGCAGAGGCAATTCACAAGGCTTACCCGCGAACGGAGAACCCAGCTTCAAGAACCTGCTCTAGAACGTGGGTGGCAATGAGCCTACTGATTCCGGTAATCTGTAAGCGCTGTGTAAGATGCTTAGCTTGACATGTTGATAGGAATGCCAACAGTTCGCGAGTTGAGCACCTGTATTACTAATCGAAGTTTCTCACCCTTTATGCACTCTGTAGATTGATTGTAGCCCGAGTTTGTCATCGCCGAAGCCGAAGCCGAATGGATGAGAAAGAGAGTAGATCGTTGGGAGGAAGCACCAAGTTTCGGCCGGACCGAGGCTGAGTGAGGTGGAGTTCGTGTATCGCAGCTGGTGCCCTAATCCATGCTCGCCGAAGTCATGACCAAGCCGGCTTGTGCGTCGATGTAATTACTTACCGTCTCGTCTGCAAAAAGATGACTCAGGCCGAGCCCCCCTCCAACCGGTGCCGCTTCTTGAAGAGCCTTTAAAATGCACGGTGTAGCACCTGCGATTTAACAACCAACCCTTACTGCAACTTTCACCTCACCTCATTCTTAGCCTTCCAACATGCCTCTTCATCGCTTGTTCGTTCCTCCAACACTCTACTCTGACCAAGACCGAAAGGATATCGCGGCTGCTATCACTGGGATATACAAAGGCCTCTTTCCTAGCTTTTATGTGGTGGTCCTTTTCATCGATGTGCCCGTCACCCATTATTTTGTCTCTGGCCAAAATAACGACAAGTTCCTGCGTATTGGCGTAGAGCATATCGCAAAACATTTCCCCGAGTATGTTTCCAATCGGCATTTTCTCCTACCGTTTAATTCTGACTGGGGTTCGGCCGTAGTGAGGCATCGGGGAGGGTATTCATGGACCGCTATGAAGGAGTGCTTGCGCCCTGGACAAAGGACCGGGGTATTGACTGGGAGGTGCAGATCACAGAGGACGATGTGAGTAAAGCTTTATATATCCTGATCGAAGGAGTTGACTGAAAGGCTTACAATCGAAATAGCGCAACCTCTGGAATGAGAACGGCATGAGCCCGCCCGTACCGGGCACCAAGGACGACGAGTTATGGCAGATCCAAGATAAAGCAGTGCCATATGGGTCGTATAAAGTGTGACAATGTGGTTCATATGTAGGACGCGGAAACCAGCATTTCGTATTATGGATCGACAGAAACATAGGATGTTGACAAACAGTTTGATTGATTTGTGTGCCCCACTGGAGCAGCGCAAGATAGAATATGCCGTCAGAAAATCAGACAAGTTGCATTGAGTGCAGTTTCGACGTCTGATTCAGCCTGATCACTGGTTCTGGTTCGACATTCGAGAGAACCACGAACCAGACCATCCAGAACCGGTTCGGACCACCAAAAATCCATAATCGCGAGGATCAAGTGTGATGAGGGCCACCCGCGAGAACGTCTTAGATGGCCCTTATCTGTTTTCGAAGGACCAGCGAACCACGAAACACTTTGTGATAATGGTATTGACAACCAAGGTGCCTGGATGAATTCCATGGTTAGCCGAAGCGAAGACATCGAAGATATCACTGGTGCGGCTCACAGCTCAACATGGCGATGAATGCCGTGAAGACGCGATTCGGCAATTCTGCAACCGCATTGCCCAAATCTGCACGAAAACATCAGCACACTCAAATGCAGGTCGAGGAAGAACCAGGACATAGGTTGAAAGGTAATACCAAAAATGATATTCGAGAACAGAACACCGTGTGGGTAAGTGGCATCATGCAAGATATACAAGAACTACCGTCTAGTGATCAATGTGATATGCGTAGAAAGCGACGTCGAAATATATCTGGGATCACGCACTGCCGCCCGCTCAGAGCGCGCGGTTGGTTATCGAATCGTAATCTCCTGCGAGTCTTCAGAATCAGCAGGTGGCCCACAGATATTGTGAGGACAAGTGAGCCGTCTAGTTAGGGCTCGTACGGATGCTGTGCAAGTCGCATGGGTGGGTAGATCATATGGGACGATCCGGAAGAGGCACGCTAGAATCGAGGAAAACAACGTCGATGGGGGAGTGTCACGTAAATACTCAGAGGAAGCACGGGCAGAGGCAGGCAGATGCATCCAAAGAGTGAGACGTAAATATTGATGGTTGAATGAAGGCGGAGATGGTTGCAGATGGTTGCGGTGTGGTTTAAAGTAAGTTTTAAGATGAAAAATGAGCTGAGACCTAGGAAAAGCCGAAGAGGAGTAGAGAAACAAGCAGAGCAAGGCTTGCAGTGGTCACTGGCACGCGCTGAAAAAGTGAACGGGTCAAAGAGTCCGAGCGCTAAACAGATACGCACACGACGCGTCGCGCAACGTCGCTACAGTGCTTTGCACAAACAATGTCATGTCAGTGCGCGCGAAATTCGCAGATTTTGCTGGCACGTGATGGCAAGAGCATCGCTTTCGTGACAGCTGTCCAACAGCTGTCTGCCAATCCACGTCGTTTCCCTCTCCTTGAGTTGTCTTGGGTAGCTTCCAAACCACCCTGATGCTATCTTCCATGACTGAACCGCCCTCTGCCTTACAGCTGGCAAAATAATATCTAGCCTCGGGTGACAGGTCATGCGGACTTTGCACGTCACGTCTTAATTTGCGCTGAAACGAGACATGACATTGTTTATGCAAAGCACTAGTACTGTACTTAATGACAGGGACGTCGACGTCGGACATCAGTGTCGAGACTGGTAACAAGTGATTGTAACTTACACTCGTCGGACATGGGTATCGAGTTTCAACTTTCGACCCCTATTCCCCTTATGGATATGTTCATGCTTTGTGGCAGTATACTCATATGACACATGTGCATTATGAAGCCAACCTGTAAGCTGGCTGCTGAATAATAGGACACGATGGAGATGTTACGCGCATTTTTAGATGAACATGAGTCGAAGTGGCCTGAAAAGGGGCAGCTTTCCCTCGCCGATTCTCGTGTCGGTGAAAAAGCAGCCTAATATGGTAACCCATGCGCGTTCGTGTGCGGAAATTTCCCATTCTGCAATCTGTGATACCTTCGTGCGCAAAAAGTCGCATTTGGGGCCTGGTATCAGAATGCTCCATATGTCAGCAGTACTCTCGATGGTTGAGGATGGCAAAAACGTCTCACGACGAGGCGCGCCAGCCACGGTAATCAGTAGATCCTCGCCAAATCCTAGCCGATAATGGGTGATAGTGCACCCACCGGCGGGGAAGCGTATATAAGGTGTCCGAAATGGAGCTGGAGGGCATCACATGTGCTTCCCAGGGAAACGTCAAAAGGCCAACTTTACTGAGGATAAAAAGCCAGCTACCTCTTCAGCAACCTCCACATCCACACCCACTTCTAAACCCACCACCACCACCACTTCTGCTACCGCATCCATTATGTCTGGACCTAAGATCGCCATTGTCATCTACTCGATGTACGGCCACATTGCCAAAGGTACGTCGGTCGATGAACAAGTTGTTGAGGCATACGAGGCTGATCTTTTTTTCGTGCAGTCGCCGAGGCTGAGAAGAAGGGCATCGAAGCTGCCGGCGGGTCCGCGACCATCTTCCAGTGCGTATGCCCCTACCTCTTCCCTTTCTCATCTGACCATGCTTTCGAATGCAGAGTCCCCGAGACCCTCCCCGCGGATGTCCTGGCGAAGATGTACGCGCCCGCAAAGCCCGACTACGAGGTCATCACCGCCGACAAGCTCGCGACCTTCGACGCCTTCCTCCTCGGCATCCCCACGCGGTTCGGCAACTTCCCCGCGCAGTGGAAGGCGTTCATCGACTCGACCGGCGGGCTCTGGGGCAGCGGCGGGCTGCACGGCAAGTACGCCGGCGTGTG
>KV417517.1:170815-275425 GCA_001630335.1 Athelia psychrophila | reverse complement strand
CGCGGCGCTGAGCACGCTCGCGCACCACGGGATCATCTACGTGCCGCTTGGGTACAAGAACAACTTTGCGCAGCTGACGAACTTGACGGAGGTGCACGGGGGCTCGCCGTGGGGGGCGGGCGCGTTCGCGGCTCCCGATGGCTCGCGCCAGCCGAGCGCGCTTGAGCTCGAGATCGCTGGGATCCAGGGCAAGTCGTTCTACGAGACCGTGTCGAAGGTCAAGTTCTAGAGGTTGGTTTGGGACGGATAGATCATGAGACGCAATTGTAATCTTAATCCATGTTATTGGCACCAGTTTATCAAAATGCTCCTTCGATAACAAAACGCGCATAGCAAAAGGTGGGTCCCTTGCGGTAAGTCTCCTGGGGTATTGCTTCATTCCATTAACACGCCTAGTTCGAGGAAGCGCTCGGGGCGTCTGTGCCTGTGTCGGAACCCCATATCACGTTGTTCCGGTGGGCGCTGAGACTCTGAGTACCGGCACCCTCAGCTCCTTGCCCTCGGGGAAGGCGCCAGCGCGGCCGATGACCCTAGTGGCTTAGGAATGTCAAGAAATTACTTTTGATTTCAAGTAGAGATTGAAAGGAAGCCCCAATATATTCATAGATCTGAGATGAAATCCATAAGAGCCACGTCGTAAACTTAGACAGAACATATACCTCTGGTCCATACCTTAAAGTTGGACCGAAGGTATGCAAGTGACTGGAAGAGAAGAAGAGGGTGCACCACGTGACGCGACAAGAATTTCACGTTCAAGTTGTCCCTTCGTTGTTGCTCCAATATCAATAATCCTCCCCCAAATCCTCCTCCTGCCTCATCTTTTGACTCTGAGACGACTTTTACACATCCAAAACACGCGCAATACAATACGTTTACCTCTTCTATCTCGGCGATGGCGACACAAAATCGCAAACTCAGTCCGTCCGATCGTAGGCCCTTCAAGAACCTGCTTCCCTGCTCTCGGCTGCAGAGTTTGGATTATGGATCCATGCGCATATTTTGGATTAATTGAACTTGGAAAGACGTTTATCATACGCAGAGTACGTGCTTTCACTGTGGCCTGCCACATCAATGTAAAAAATTGGCTAATGTGTTGGCCCGGTTCCTCCAGTAGATCTTGTACTTGCTTCAAGCCTTCAAAAACGGACGAGCAACTTGCAGGAATCTAATCGCAGCCAACCGCAAACTGTGTGCATCGGGTGCGCATTGCCGATTGTTTACGGCGTTGGGATTTCGGACCTAAACACGCTAGCTGTCAGGCCGGAAGGACCTTGCGCTTCGAGTTCACCATCATCATCGAGCAAGGACTTGCTGCACTGCGTCGAGGATGCTGCCCAGAATCCTCAACAGACATCTCCTACGGACCACACGCCGACTCTACTCTACCAATGGGAGCGGTCCCACGAGAAGCCTGCGTGGGCGACTTGGTTTGGGCTTATCGGCGGGCGCACTCACCGCATCCCTCATCTTCCTCGCCCCCTCTGAATCACAGTCGCCAGCGGCACACGCAGACTCCCCCATAGACCCCAATGTACCCTTATCTACCCTCCTGCGGTCCTACACAGTCTACACCTTCTGTGCAGTACCCGCTCTCGTCGACGTCGCGCCCGCCCTCCTGCGCACCCTCCTCCCGCTGCCAGTCTTGGGCACCATCACCGAGGCGCTCGTTCGACACACTTTCTTCGCGCAATTTGTTGGCGGAGATACGGCACAGGCCGCGCTGGCCGATTGCGGCAAGATGCGCGTGGGAAGCGATGGGGGAGGGGGGAGGGGCGTGCTGTTCGCGTACAGCGTCGAGGTCGACGAAGATGCGCCCCCACCTGCGCCCGGGAGCGTGAGCCCGCATCAGGCTATCGTCGAGGAGATGATCCACTCTATCGATGTCGCAGCCGACTTTGAGGACCGGCTTGCGGACGCCCAGCCGTCGGGCCGGAGGACGTGGGTCGCGGTGAAGATGGTACGGCAATAGTATGCATGTCTATCGACCCAGTACTGAGATGATTTCGAGAACAGACAGCCCTCCTACCAGACCCCGAATCGCTCATCAAGCTGTCCTCTCATCTCCTCCGCACGCGCCCCGCCTCGGGCATCGATTTCCCCGGCTGTGCCAACCCCGCCGATCTCGACGTGCTCTACTCCTCCGATGCCAAAGCCAATAACGAGCACCCCTCCTCGCTGACCGCCGCCGACATAATCGGCCTCCGCGAACTGCACACGTCCCTTCGGCGCATATGCACACGCGCCCAGGAGCGCGGCGTGCGCATTATCATGGACGCCGAGTACACATGGTACCAGCCCGCCATCGACGCCCTCTCGCTCTCCCTCTCACGCGAGTTCAATCGGTTACCCCCCGCTCCTGCTTCCGCCCCTTCGTGGTGGCCATGGAGTGCAGCTGCTGAAAAGGACACGGATGGAGCTGGACAGGTGCACGGAGAGCAGCCGCTGGTGTACGCGACGTACCAGGCCTACCTGCGCCGCACCCCCGCGCATCTCCTCCACGACCTCGCCCTCGCGCGGCGCGACGGATACGCGCTGGGCGTGAAGCTCGTCCGCGGGGCGTACCATTCCTACGAGCTTGCCGCGTTCGAGGCGCACACCCCTGCAAGTTCCGAGTCTGCCTCGGCTGGCTCGGTTGGCTCGGCGCCCGCGGTGACCAAGGGGCGGGGGAAGACACCGAGCAAGAGCATCGCCCCCACCGCGCCGTATCCGCCTGTGTGGCTCGAGAAGGCAGACTCCGACGCGTGCTATGACGCCTGTGCACGGGTGCTCGTCCGCGAGGTGGCCGCGTCCCTCTCCTCGCCGCGGGTGTCAGTGTTGTTTGGGACGCACAACTGGGAGAGCTGCGACGCTATCCTGGGGGAGATGGCCGATACGGGGCTGGCGCGCGTCGAGGGGCAGCGGGTTCTGGTGAAAGGGGAGGCGGAGGGGCGGGTGTTGTTCGGGCAGTTGTATGGTATGTCTTCCCGTCCCTGCGTCTTCGGTATGAACATGGAAGATGGCTAATGTGGTGGTGTTGCATGACAGGCATGAGCGACGCGCTTACGGACAGCCTCGTCTTCCGCACCATCACGCAAGCACCATTCGTTCTCAAGTATGTACCCACCACTTACTTCTGTGTTGTTACTGACATATGGGACTGGCTAGATACGTTCCCTACGGAGCGCTCCAAGATGTGATGCCGTACCTCTCGCGGCGCGCGATCGAGAATAAGAGTGTGCTCAGCGGTGGTGCCGCTGCGGATGAAAGGAGGCGGGTGGGGCGCGCGATCAAAGTACGCATTTTTGGTTAAGGCAAAGGCTTCAGGAGGGCTTCAGGGCTTGTATCATATATGTTTATAGACAGCATTGGTTCGTATCTATTAGGTACATGGGTTACACGCTCCATTGTCAAATTTACAACTACACAGGACTTCTCTTCATGCACCAATAAGTTCCTTCAGCTCTGCCCCATGAGCCAGAGTCTTCTTCAGTTCCTCCACGAATGTTTCGAATTTGGGCGCCACTCCTGGCGTGTGGGCCTTGCTGAGCGCCGCAATCGCTCTCATGGCACTCCTCTGCAGCTCTGCAGCACGCTCGAGGTCCTGCTTCACGGTGTCTTTGGTCACAGTCGCTCCCTTCATCGTCTTCTCTAGCTGTGGTGTCGCCTCGTCTAGCCGGAGGGACACAGCGGCAGGTGCAAGCTGCGCGAGGCGGAAGAGAATCATGTGCGATATGACCTTGATTTCGTCCGAATCGTCTGCGAGTCCAGGGAGGACGCGTGCGAGGAATATCGGGAGATCGATCTTTGGCAGACATGTGTCCAGCTGCCAGTGATGTACATTAGCAGAAAGAAGCAGAAAGGGAAAGAAGAGGACAGACCAGGGTGTACATCGTCTCGTACGCCGTCTTACGCGCTTCGAGGCCGTCGTCAACTTTGTGGGTCCACGGGCCCATTTGAACAGTGCGGATGAGGTCTGGGTTGATCACTGTCTCCTGGTACAGGCTCGGGAGGAGCGATGGAAGGTGCTCTCGGATGAGATGGGGTTTGGTGCGAGCGGCTGAGTTGAGTGCGGACAAAGCCAGGCGCCGGACGGTCTAAAGCGCGAAATTAGCTTTAGTGTGATGATAAAGGTATCACACTGACCAGATCGTCGTCTGCCATCAGCGAGAGGAAGTCCATGAGAAGAGGGGCGAGGAGTTCATCATATGCCGGTGCGGTGTCAGCAAACGTGTATCGAATAGCAGATACAACTGTTGCCCTTGTGGCCGCGTCTCTGTCGTGGATGCGGGCCTGAACTATTACTTCAGCATTGAATTGTAGAAAGTGTGAGCGTACGCACGTGAAGCTGAGGCAGATATCTTGATGGATGGGTTGTGGTGAGCTTGCCAAGGCATGCGGCGGCGACGTTGCGAGTGGTTTCCTCGGAGTTGTCCGAGTTCTCGAACAACGGAACCCACAACAAATCAGCAACAGCCTCAAGTTGGCCATGAGAGCAGTTTGTGACGACTTCCTTCAAGGCGTGCAAAGAGAGCAGGCGTTTTTTAGGATCACTCTTCACCAACGCGAGAATGGCCGGTAGAAACTCGTGCAAATTGCCAATGGCGATGTTTCCTAAATCCTGGTCAGTCGTTTCCTTGATGAATCTGTGCTAGTAGCGAACCTGCGGCAAAGGAAGCAGCGGTTCGAATCTCCTCCTGCCCGTCACCAAAGTGCTGGATGGCATTATTGAATACATCGCCTTGAAGGGACATGTCGCTAGGGGAAAGGTTTAATCTCTTGGGCAACTCAAGACAACCAAAAACATACATGAATCTTCCGATCTCACCCAATATGAAGAGGCTCATGACTACATGAGAAGACTTTGCCTTCGAGGTAGGCTGAGGAATGTTCATCAATAAATTTACAGCAATCTTGTTGTTGATGCTAACCTTGATGTGCTTGGAAAACTCCGCAATCATACCCGCAGCAACGCCTTTTTGAACCTTCACCACTTGAGCCACGCACTTGGCTACATTGGCTGGGGATGATTCAGCCTTGGGCGCCTTCTCCGCGCTGGCGACAAGACTCGGTACGACGTGTGATGCGATCTGGTTATCGGCGTGCACCAGTGCCCCAAAGAAGACGAGCATCGCATCGAGAGCAGCACCGGATACGAGGGGGGAGTGAGCAATGGTGTAGATTTCTTTCAAGATGTCGCGTTCCACTTCGGGGAATGAAGTAGTTGGTGAGAGCTCTAGAAGTGTGGCGAGAATGATGAGGGACTGGGACAAAAGGGATATGTCCGATGTCGAGATGTAGTGCTTGACTTGTGGCACTAGGGACGGAGGCAGGTCTTTGGGGATGCCATTCTGGTACCTGAGTTGCCAGTTAGCATGTAATTTGCCATTATGTATACCGAACTTACCTGTGAAGAAGAATCTCCATGGCATTGAACACATCCAACTTTCCACTCCGCCCACTTTTCCGCATCAATGTCATCAACCACTCTACGCACCCATTGACCCACTCGTCAGAAATTTCGACTTCCTGTGCCACCTTTGCAACAACCTTGACTGCACCATCGGTGCTCCCAGCAGTCCTGCATATCGACTCCCACTCCTTCCGATTCTTCGTCCGCGTGACATCGGTCGCGCATATCCACAGATCGGCAACTGTATCCTCCGCACAGGTTCGAACTTCTGCATCGGTGTCATTCCTGCTCAGTCGCTCGACGGCTTGGTTGTACACGCTATCCACCCAATCGGCGCCCTTCACTGGTTTCATGGCATTGAGCAGTGATGAAAAGACACGGAATGCCTCTGAAGCTACTCGAGGGTGTCTCTCTCCCAGTGCCTTCAGTAGAACAGGGGTTAACGTGGGAAGGATGCCAGAAAATGTTGGCGGGGAGTGTGTCGCAAAGAAGAGGGCAAGGAAAGATAGACAGGTAATATGCAAATTTGAGGTTGAGGTTGATGGAGTTTGGCCCAAGATAATGGTGGTGGTTGAGGAAATGGGCGAAGCTTGGCCTGCAAGGCTGCCTGGAAGGACAACTAGCAATGAATGCAAGAGCCCAAACCCAGCCTGCAGTGTCGCAGGTGGCGTCTTATTAGACTTTAATTGTCCCAATAATGCCTTGGAAAACGCGGGGACTTGTGCTTTGAGCAACGATAGAGGTGTCTCCCCAACATCCATCCCACCATCTTCGTCACCCCTCTTGCGCTTTCCCACAACCGCAGCTTCTTTCTGGGATGCCCCGCCGTACAGAAGTGTTTGATTGAGAAGGACGCCATACGTCGCCCACACCTCGACTCGGACTGTCTCCTCACGATCGCCGAAGCGAGAAATGAGAACCGGGGAGACTTCCTTGTAAAGGGTGGCAAGGATCTCGGGTCGCGTGGTAACTATCGCTGAGAGTAGCTTCGTCGCGGCTCGGCGGATCTTGTAGGAGGTGTCTTCATCGTCTGAGTACCTGTAGAGTGCGTTAGAATCCGTGCGGTAGGAATAATGTCCGCCTCACTCGTCGAGCTCCGCGTCATCGTCGTCATCGTCGCCTCCTTCCATATCCTCGTCCTCGTCGTCATCATCGCCTGCATAGTTCTAGATAGACACACTTTCAATATAAGTAATTTAAACAAAAGGTTCCTTCACTTACAGGGTCATACTTGATGTATTGGATTCCAACCTGCGTTATGGATCCGAGGAAGGGTGTTATCTCGACGGGACACCTGAGCAACAGGGCTTCCAGAGCCTAGTTCCCGGATTAGAACCATGTATAAGAGAAATTGAAGTCGATCTGACCTGCAAAGAACCCTCCCTGAGGTCATCGTCATCCTTCTGTGCCGCTTTCAATATCCCTGGGACAATATCCCCCAACACAGGAGCGATTTGGAGGGCACTGTGCCTCACAACTGCAGCCACGAGCTGCACAGTAGTTCGCTGCTGCTCCGTCTTTGCTCCTGGCCCAAATGCGGGCAGAACATTTGTCTTGAGGAGATCGGCAAAGAGATCTGGAGACGATGCGGGTACGAACTGTGAGAGCGTAAGGATGGCACGCTTGCGCACTGCTGGTCGTGGGTGGGAGAGCAATGGAGCAAGAACAGCAAGGGGGTGGTCAGCAAGCGGAGGACTGGTAACGTGCGAAGGGAAACGGGAGATGAGGATTGAAAGAATCGAGAGCGTCTCAATCAGGGTTTCCGGTGGTGTTGAGGACTGGAGCATGAGTTTAGCGAACTGATGCTACTGGATGAGAAAAATGGGTAGAAACGTTTTTGATTTGCGCAAGCAACTTTGGGGCTAGCTTTGCACAAGCCTTTTCCGCGATCTTGCCGTTAAGAGGGAGTTCCGAGGTGATGGTCTTGAGCGCTGAGACATGATGTCCAGTACACGGGATGTGCATATAAGGGCGAATACATACCAAGGCCAGATATGTCTCTCAGCTCGTCATCTTTGCTGGCAGAAAAGTCAATGAGCTTCTCCACAACCATTTCCATCTGTGTTTCGCGGATGATCTTGATCAACTGTCCTAGACTATAGAGATATTCAGTGCAAGACCAAGGGAGTCGAAGGAGTTCATTACCATTTGACAGCTTGATTCTTGACTTCGGATATCTTGTCTTCCACCAGCGATAAAACCTGATTCAAGACCTTGTTCTCGATAGTTTCATCGCCCATAAAGCTGGATGGATCCGTCTTGATCTCAGTCATCAAGTCATTTAGACCCATGAATCTGTTTTAGCATTCGATTTTAGTGGACTGTAATTCGAAGAACGCGTTCCAAACATCACACGAACCGAAAATCTTGATCGCCCGACTGCATCTGTGATGCGTGGTACGTTAGAGGGCGATCATTGAGAGTTGTGAGGTACATACCTTGTCAACAAGACCATTCATTACAAAAGCCTTTGTCATTTTGGCTACAGTGGATGAGCCTAGTCAGATGTGACAAGTAGAAGGCAAAGCTGTCAATGCATTGTCCTCCTTGAGCGCTGACGCAATTAACCACGTGCACGTGTTGCGGTACCGATCTGGTGCGACATGTTGATAGACACTGACAGTGACAGTGAAAGGAATATGGAAATATATGTGCTAGTATAACATAGCGGAGGATGTGTCCAACGATGCAGAAATTGAGACCAACCACCTCGAACCGCTATCTTCCAATCCCCATCTTCAGCAATGCGCCCACTACATCCACTTCCTCATACCGTACATTAGCACCTGCTTCTCCGCTGGCCGCGGCGTGTTTCTTCGTTTGGATATAGTACAAAGTGTTGCGGAAATGCCTTGAAATCATTTCAGGAGTCTGGACTCCTTCGATAAGACCAGGGGGTGCCCGCTGTGAAGGGTGGACATCAGGCGAGGAAATGTTGTCGATACTTGACGTGATCAGCTCTACAAGGCTGTTCACGAACTTCGCCGCCACCTATGAAAGTCACGAATGAGAATCTGCAGGTCACCACATATGCGGGGACTTACAGCTGGCGCGCCACGATCAAAGTAGTACAAGTACTGGTCAAGCGTGTCGCAGTAAAGTTGAACTGTGACGATCTCCTCCGTGGCCGAATTCGCAATCCTGAGGGACTTTTGCAGACACTCGAGCACGCGCTTGCTGTCCTGATGGGGGAATGCTTTCGCGCCCTCGCCTTCCTCCTTGCTACTAGCCTTGTCTGCAGAAGCTTCCTTGGCCTCATCATCGCCTTCTTCGGACTCCTCCGTAGCGGGTGCCTCTTGCCACCATAAGTGACTTGCGAGGTGCACAGCGGTAGCCTGATGCGGCTTCTTCAGCAGCTTTGCGCCGTGCAATGCCGCCTTGGTGATCAGAGTGTCATAATTGTCGACACCAAACACCTTGGCGCCCTGGAGTGTGCCGATGACGAGGGTGATCGCCTGGAGCTGCGCACGACTCTCTGATATGCTGTCTTCGTAGACGGTAAAGGCTTGTACATATAGATCGTACGTGAGGTCCTCGAATCCACATTCATCAGATATTTGCGCAGCGAGGAGGAACAGCCGGAGGGCGATGGTAGGCGCATCGACTTGAGTGCCAAGGATAGAGGTCAGTTGTCGGACAAACTTGAGGATGTTCTCGACTTTGGCCTTCCAGCCATCCTCCTGAAACACAAATCAGTCTTGAAAGTGGCAGAAAGGGGAGAGATGGCGTACAACATGCTCGCGATTTTTGTACCGGCGGCACAGCTTGATAGAAGCTGTGATAAGGGCCGGGAAAGTGAACCGCATTCGCTCACCCCCGGCTTCGAAATGTCTTCGCGCAGTTTGCAAGAGCTAAACAGACGGTGTGAGCTCAAGCTAAAAGGTGTCGTGAAAGATAACACACTTCGAACTGAACATCGAGCGACTCAGCCCGGAATAGATGCACCATTCTTGCCACCCACCCCTGCTCCTCAGCCAGTTCGTCACGCTCGAGGTGATATGGCCCCTGCCTTCTCACATCCTTCACACTTGCGTGCGGCCCGCCGGCGTTTGCGTTGACGCCATCCGTCTGATCCTTGATGAGTACGTGACACAGCTCAAGCACGCCGTTCACATCTTCAGGGGCCTCGATGATCGTTTCGTTTTTTAGCACGGATGAGATGATGGAATGTGCGATGGATCGGCGCGTGGAGAACAGTTGCTGCGTGAGCAGAGGGACGTATCTGGGGATCGCGAGGAGAGTCAGGACGGATTGGTATGAATTTATGGGTGCGACAAGAAGTGCCGCTAGGTTGTTCGTTGTTTGCGGCGCGTGCAAATCGGGGCTGAACGCGAGATTAGTCTTTCGAGATCATATACGTGCAGCAATAGGGTGCACCTTTCCGCAAACTCCTTAATCTTGTCTTCTGTGAATCCGAGGACTTGGTCAACATATTCAAGTCTGTCCGGGTAGCAGCTTAAAGAGAGATTGGTGAGTGATACAACCAAAGCGGTGATATCCTGGATAGACAAATCTGGCCGGGCCTAGAGCAATCCCATCAGTATAAATCGGGCAAATGTCACGTAACGACTGACCTTGATGAGCTCGACGACCTGTTTCCAAAAGACCTCGAATAACTGCACGTCCTCGGGCACACCCCTAAACTTCCGTGCAGGTTCAACTTCCTTCTCCTTTTCCTTCCCCTTGTCCACAAATGGCTTCTCAGAGCTATCTCCATCCACCTCGGGCTGTTTTTCGATGACAGGGCTTGTGGGTGTGGTGCCCCACCCTTCATCGCTGCCTGCGTCCGTCGGCGGTGGAGAGTATATGGAGCCATTTTCACGCGTCCTTGCCTTCTGGAACTTGACTTTCTCAGCAAGTCGACGAGCGGCGGCTTCTTCTTGCCGCTTTGCCTCCTCTGGGTCCTCGTTCTCCGCTTCGCGCGCCGCAAACGCCGCGAGGCGGTCGATTAGGGCAATGACGATTTGCTTGATGTTCACCTTGGGGTGAAGTTGGGCCGTGGATGAAAGGAACGGCCCGAGAGAATGCAAATGGAACTCGTCTGGGAACACCTTGACTGATATGAGCCCACTTGTTATTATAAGCACGTGGGTTGTCACAAACCTGGATGACCACTTCCATCAAGTACTCCTGAGCAATCACGTCCTTGCAGTTCACCACTTGCTCCAATATACTGGGCAGGATAGTGCGCTGGTACATGTCGAGGTCGACACCGTCCAGCTGGCTGAGCCTGACGAGATTGGTCCCCACCAGAATGCGTAGCTCCTTCCGCTCCATTTCGCGTTTCTCCCGATCCCGGGAGTGGCCCTGGTGCTGCAACCGCACCCAGAGTTTGTTCATCTCGATGAAATTGGTAAGAACGAATGTGATCGAATCCTCCAGATTGCCGACCGGGCTATCATAAAATCAGCTACCAAACGCGTAGATGGGGGCGAGTTAAGGAAACATGGACGTACCCGTCATCAATGCCAACAGGAAGGTGGTCCCTCGTTTGTCCACTGAGATAGTGCCTCAAAAACAAGCCTCTGATAGGATGCAAAACCCCTCGCGACATCTCCATCATATCCTTCATGATCTCCTTCACGGGAGCATCGGGTATGGACATATACACTGAGCCTACTGTGATCATGAGATACAGCCGGGGTATAATGTTGCCTGCATATTGTACAAGTTCATACAGGTCGGCCAGGTGGTGTTTTGATTGGGTGTGCGCATCATACAGGTAGTTAGACAGGTGTCGCAAAGCGTCAAATACGGCCATATCTGCGAAGATGTGAGATGATGCTTCGCGTGAGGGGATCGATGCACGCACATAATTCATAGTATTGCTTGGGTGACAGCGACGACGTGCGTAGCTCGGCCAACATCAAGCTGGCACTCTTCAATGCGTCCATTAGCTGGTCTAGTTCCTAGAATCACAGCAGGCCGATAAGCATATTGCTCCTGCAAGATAACCACATAAGATATGAAAGCTGTGGGACTGCACGTACCAAATGTCTCTTCATCTGCTGAACCTGAATCTTTACAGTGCTCAACGCTTCGCTGATGAGCTTGGCCTCCTCCACAACGGGGGCTGCCATGGTGGTGGTGGTTCCAGACGCCAGAGCTGATATTGCTCTGCTGAGCTTTAGCTGTTGACTCCAAGTTAGAGGCGATGAGCGGCCTACGCAGTCGGACCAATTCCTAAGCTGGGGCCTGTAAAACGTGGCTTTGCCCCTATCTCACGACTGCGAGGCTCGAGCTTGCAAACCCACACTTTTCTTTTCCACCCCACCACCACAACAGGACTGCCAACTTCTTCAAACTCAAGTCTTTAATTCAACATGCCCCCCCTTTCTGCGACCCTGCTGCGCGCTGTACGATAAGCACTTCGAAACTATGCAAGCTGTGAAATCTCAATGGTCACTCTCTGCCTGCACAGAAATTTTTATTTTCCTTATCACCCGACTCCGGAAGCTATCCCGCAGCGCCATGTGAAGGAGGGCAAGGTCTGTGCCTACAACGAATGTGACTGGGACTACTATCGCAGGGACGGCGATGATTCCGATACAGATTCAGTAGCTGGCTACTTTCATATCGGCCCACCCGATGAAGTAGCCCATGAAGATCACTGATTCTCTCAATATTTAGGATCGAATATCCCAGCTACAGAATCCCCAGGCAGCTCCAACCTAAGAAGCGCAGGCACATGCCACAAACCAACTAGGGACAACACTGGACCGTTGTGGACATCTTTTCTGCCAATCATGCATCCAGGAGAAGGTCGATGATGAATGGGCATGTCCGGTGTGTGGCTCTCCGGTTCTGAACAGGCAGCTGAGGGGGAAAAAATTGATGGCTTAGCCGCCATTTCATTTTTGAACCTGGCGTGACTGTTTGAACTTGAATCCATCCTGACGTATCATATTGTAATGTGTATCTTTGTTCTGCTCCATATTAATCCCATCATTGACTTTTCAGAGCTTGTGGTCTTGGCAGTGTTGGGATTTGGAATGTCTCATCATCGTTACATAGCAAGCGACTTCAGACAATGGAGGCTCGTTTCACCTGAATCATCACTTCACATTACTAACCACATTGATCCTGGTTGCGCAATCGCCTCGAGGAGCCGGGTTCGTTCAGTAATATCGGGCACTCGTGCGTATTAAGGTTCCCTTGGCTCAGGCCGTTTGTAAATCCAGGGTTATGACACATCTTTAAAACAAAGACTGACACTTCCCCGCATAGGGGTTGGCTTCGCTGGCTCGAAGCAGGGTGGAAGGTGATAAACCTAGAGACATCCTAGGTCTTTGCAACCTTCTGAATCGAGATCACGTCGACCCATTGGCATCAGTCACTCTAAATTAAATAATGACGCTGCGGCCTCGTGGTGTTTGCTTGTGTGTCCCCGCAGGAAATTTGAGACACATAATCGATTAGATCTTAAAAATTCCCACTTCACCTCCTTGAAGACGACTTCCTTCCATTATAACCTATCCTTTGCTGCAATGTCCTCCAATACTACCTATCTTATCACTGGTGCCAACAGAGGTGAGCACTATTCACCACGATGCCGCATCGTGTTTATCTCATAACGACTTTGTCAGGTCTTGGGTTGGGATTGACCGAGGTGTATCTCGCCCGTCCCAACAACACAGTTATCGTAGCCCTCAGAAACCCATCCAACTTGGAGTCTGTGGCGAGCTTGCACGCGCTGCCCGTCGGCACAGGCAGCAAGCTCATCATCGTCAAAATTGATAGTTTGTCGGAGACTGACGCTGCCGACGCGGTCACACTGCTGCAAACCGAGCACGGCATTGAATCCCTCGATGTGGTCATCGCCAACTCTGGAATCTACACCAACCGCGAACCTGCGGTGGCTGTGCCCATGAGCCAGATGCGCATCCACTTCGAGGTGAACACTCTTGGCCCACTCATCCTGTTCCAAGCAACGGCTGCACTGCTTGAAGCATCGAAAGCAGGAGAGGGGAAATTTTTCGTGATGTCTTCGGCGATTTCCAGCATCGAGTTGATATTCCCGATGCCCAACACTGCATATGGCATGTCTAAGGCTGCCGGCAACTTCATCACTCGCAAGATTCACCACGAGCACCCGAATATCATTGCCGCTGCGCTTAACCCAGGGTATTGTCTACTCGTTTTACCTATGTTCCTATATTGACTCCTTGCGTGTTGTTTTTAGCTGGGTAGGAACTGATATGGGCAATACCTCAGCGGATACATTCAAAGTGCCCAGGCCCGCGTTAACAGTCAAGGAGAGCATCGCGAGTCTCGTACCAAAGGTAAGCGCTAGTATATTTGAAAGGCGGGCATTGGGGATTGATTTGGCTCGTATAGATTGATACAGCGACAAGAGCCGAGACGTCTGGCACATTCGTGAACTATGACGGAGAGCACCTTCCTTGGTAGATCTAACGATGTAAAAAGACGAAAGTATGTACCTAATATACTGAACAAGAATCCCGAGTCTCACCTTCAACTAGATCTCCTGTTCGGTTGTTTCTCATCTGCCTAGATATTCCAGAAACCCCCGATACAAGTATCTGCCCCGCAATTTGATATCACGTATTCCTCAAAAAAAAATGGTCTTACATCGGAGATATCTTGTAAATCTTGTGACCCAGTATGAACTATACATTTTGCGGCATCTGTGAGGGCGGCAATACGATCTTGTCAGCGAACTCTTGCTTCCAAATCAACGCCACCATTTGGCTTGCAGATGTTCGACCAGAATGACTAAGTGCTTCAGCTGAAAAGTATATTACAGATGCTCTTAGCAAGCCCGAATGTCGACCGAGAGCTGGTATATGCTGTGTCGCCTATAAATACGAGGATGTTAGGCAAGCAAAATGTATATCACTCTTGAGTCTCATCAGATCATCGTATCCTTTCGAATTTTCAATATCACCAGCACCTATCATTCTCAGAAATGACTAATACCACTTATCTGATCACCGGTGCCAACAGAGGTAAGCAATCCTCATCCACAGCGCGCACTACACCTGACGACTATATCTCTCAGGTCTTGGTCTGGGGTTGACCGCGGTCTTTCTGGCCCGCCCCAATAATACAGTCGTCGCAGCTGTTAGGGACCCGTCCAGTGCCAATTCTGTAGCAAGCCTCAAATCTTTGTTAGTCGGCGCTGGCAGCAAACTCATCCTTGTCAAAATCGACAGCCTGTCAGAGACCGACGCCGCCGACGCGGTCAAGCTGCTCCAAGCCGAACATGGCATCACTGCCCTGGACGTGGTCATTGCCAACTCTGGCATCGCCAATTACGTGGGTCCCGCCGTCACGACGCCATTGCACGAAATGCGCGCTCATTTCGAGGTGAACACGCTCGGCCCGCTCATCCTCTTCCAAGCCACCGCTGCGCTGCTCGAGGCCACTCAAGACGGCAAATTTTTTGTCATGTCAACTGCGGCAGGCAGCATAGGTGATATGATGCCGATGCCTGCTACGGCGTATAGCTCGTCGAAGGCTGCCGTCAATTTCATCACGAGAAAGATACACTTCGAGCACGAGAAAATTACTTCGGTGGCGCTCACCCCAGGGTAAGCGATCACACCTACATTGCTTCGATACGCATGCTTACTTCCCTTGGTGGTTCCGCATAGGTGGGTTCAGACTGAAATGGGCGATGCCGTAGCATTGAATTTGGGAGCCCCCAGGCCGACGTTGACATTGAAGGATAGTGTCGCGGGGCTCGTGAGGGTTGTACGTGCCATCTGTACCTTGGGCCATTAATGTGACCATTCACTGACTGGGCGCAAACAGATTGATACAGCCACAAGAGCAGAGACATCTGGCACTTTCGTGAGTTACGATGGGAGCATATCTGCTTGGTAAACCTTTCAGGGGAAAGTTGGGGGACTTTATGTCATGATATATCACGTGCCGCTTGTGTTGTATAGATCGTTCAAAGAGCTCTGGAGAGTGAATTATTGTTAGTATTTCCCCTCAGATGCGGTGCTAGCTTTCCCACAACACGGCACCTAGATAGCACCAGAGGGTTCAAAACAAAAACATTGGCATACCATCGATGCGAAGATCAAAACCGATCTGTTTAGGCAAGTTGGGGTAGGGATGAGATCAAGCTGGCCTCCTAAAGATATATTTTGTTGGCCTCAGGCGCCTAAGATCCCAGCATTTCCAAATGGCGAGCCTGCGAGCGCATATAACCTATCCGCATATAAATATTTGTCAGCATGAAGATCAACGAAAATCGGACATAAATTTAAGACCTTCTCGAAAGCCAGCCTCCTATTCCTCCATCTGCTCCGAGGCCCCTTCCACTGGCACTCGATATGTCTCCTCCATTGCCACCGCCAGATCTCCCATCCTCTCCGATTTGACCAGCATTATCCTGCCTCTCACATCAAGCCCAAATGAGTCTGCATCCCGAGGTTCTGAGGGCGTGGACGTGAACGCGAAGTCAAGCGTATGCAGCGCGTGTGCAGCAATGACCTCGTCTTCTGGGTGGAAAGGGTATGTCCCTCCACCACCCTCTCCTTCTTTTGTGGTCGAGGTACCCGCAATGGGAAGCCGCTGTCGTTTATTTCCCCTGCTCGCGACGCGCATTGTTTCCTCCTCCTCGGCCGTAAGGACATAAACTCGGCTAATGAAGAGGTAGTAGGAGAACTGGTATGGTTCGGCGTCATCAAGCGCCCATAAGATCTCGTTAGCCAGCATCTTGTAGGACGGCGCTGCAACCTGCGGAGGCATGTTGATTAGGCGTTCGGAGATGACCAGTCCTAAATCTCCCTCGCCATCCTCCTTCGCAAGGAGAGATTGAAGCAACCCGTGAAATACGGGATCGGACGCGCTCTTCTTTAAAACATAGTCCCCAATTGCCTTGATAGAATCATGTGCTTTGTGCACACGCATATTTATCACAGTGAGCAAGGCCATCGGGTCAGCTTCCATGCCGCCGTCCGAGGCTTTGACAGTCGTGCCAACGAGTGGCTGGGAGAGAACTAGCTCAACAAGGGCATGCGGATTGAACAGTAATGAATCTGTGTGGAAAAGTTGAAGAAGGAGGCGGTGGAGGGCATGGTAGTCGACGTTCGGGTTCGGGTCAAAGAAGTCGAAGGTCATGGAGATGGAGGTGGGCTACTGGCATTGGCGAAGATCAGCGAGTGTGGCTGGGTAGGAGAGATTAATTTGCGCACATTGTCAGATTCTGAGTCCGATTCGTCTCTCTCTGTTACTTGTTTGCGTTTTGCCATTTTGCAAGATGATCGGAAAGGAAGAAACTTTTGGTAACGGGCGCTTAGAGCATCGCTTAGATTTCGGCGCCAGTAGCCTGGTGCGACACAGTTCAAGTATCCTAAGATTTATATATTGCGTAGTAATACGTCTCGGCCGCGTCCTACGCATAGGTAAGTACATCACAAATTATCCGCACGGTCTGGAACATCAGGCTTCGAATAATCCGGGAATCACCCCCTGATCCTTGAACCTCCCCGCCCAGTGCCTACCATATACAAGACCCTGCTCAGTGCTGAGTTTCGGCGACATCATACTGAAGCTATAAAACAGTATCATCTCGGAGCGCTACAGTGCCCCACACAATATTAGTATTTATATATACAACCTAGCTGTAGAAAATAGATATCAATATACGTGACACCGACGGATGCAATTATGAATGTGTACGTTTGTATGCAGCGGCATCGTCCCGGATAACCATACAGCCTGTGCTGAATAGGGTTAGCTAGTGAGCATAGTATGAAGTGTAGAAAGCGCAGGTTTGGCTGCAGATTCGGCGACATCATATTGAAGCTAAAATGGTGTCAGCTCTGGGCGTTACTCCCTGCACAATGTTCGTATTTACATACGCAACCTAGATGACAAAGGTCAATATATGTGAGAGCGGCGGATGCACGTATAAATATGTGCGTTTGTATGCAGCGGCATCGTCCCGGTTAACCATACAACCTGTAACGCATATTGTTGAACGGTGGACCGACGGTGTACTAGTGACAGTAAAACTCACGCTTGTCTGCGGAAGGCAGCGCCACGGCATTGACAGTAGAGATAGAGGCGAGAAGGCTATATAAAAATTGGGGAGAAATGCATGATGTTAGTTATGGGTCGGTATTTGGAATAATGCCTATGTTTTTATCACCATGTAAGTATATATATACCTTTGAAGACAGGCAGAATCACAGCCCCGAGGTTCGTTAAGACTTTCTGGCAAGATTCTGCTTTGATGTCCATGGCATCGAGACAGATAGGTACTCGGGATCTCCGAGTCCCCCTATCGCTGTATCATAGGTAATATTAATGATACAGCGCTGGGCCCATGTGCACGGCCCTTTTCAGTTGATCCGGGCACCAAGTAAATTCATGATCATTGGGTCATCATTGGGTCATATGCCAGCCTGATTGAAAGGGGGTGAGGTGGTGCGTGGTGACGCGTGGTGCAATCATGGATGACAGTTGGATAGAAAATGCTGTCCATAACATATCCCTCAGGCTGGCCAGCTGGCACGAAAGGCACGAAAGGCAATCGAAAGGCATCTTCTTCTCGGATATGAATTAGCTGATATTATGCCATCATCGATAGGAGGCATCGAGATACAGTCTTCCATGTGAGCTTTAAGAAAGGATGTGGCTAGACAGCAGTGGAGCGACGTCAACGTTCAAGTGAAAATGAAAGTCGGAACCTGTCGGCGCCGAAACTCTCTCTCATCAACCACGCGTCGCAAAGTGGCATCTGCTGGCGTTCTCCTCCAGCGTTCCTATTTCTGCGAACCATCCGTACAGAACTAGCACAACCTAGCATATCATCGGCGAAATCCGCCCGAAGGAATGATAGAGTCCCTTCCAATAGTCACAATTTCCAGCTCACGCCTCCAATATTCTGCAAGATATGCTAACAACTGTCGGCAGGGCAGTTCGTATTTAAGTGGGCGCGGTGAATTGTCGTATTAATTGCTTTTCTTGCAGCGCTCTGGATCACATGTGACTTGCATCTGACAGGCAATGAGAGTGCCTGTTTTATGGCGCCATGCGAACCGGTTCATATGATTACACGTTACAGGAAGCATTTTGAAGTTAGTCAAGTCATACAGACGGCGCATCCATGTGCACATCCAACACCAAGATAACAGCATCGACATTAGACCGACTCGTTCTGCGCAATGGTGTACTCGACCTTAAAAATTGATTCAGTATTAATGAAATCTCCTAGGTCATGACAATGTGGCTTACACAGCGCTTCTTGGCTTCTAGGTCGCGCCCGTATCCTAGCTTTGAACGTGCAAGCCGTCAGTATCAGTCTGAAAAAAATGCGAAACGTTCTCAGCGTACGCAGCCTGTGAGAAAAACAGTAAGCCGTATGTTCAAACCGGAGAAGTTACAATGGGGCTTACGTTTCTCAGTTTCGGCAAGGAGGTATTCGTTCTGGCATATAAATAGTGCATCAGCAAAACATCTCTAGCTGAAATGGAATCATGGCGTACGCAGCGCTTCTTTCCCTCCAAGTCACGACCGTATCCCTCCTATACGCAAGCTATTAGTCTGGCGAATTGAGATATCAAAATCCCGAACATACGCAGCCTGTCAAGATAACGGTAAGAAATTTGTTCATCAGATATGTCGAGATCTAAGAATAGAGAAGGACTTACGTTTCTCTACTTCGGGGGCGATGAGATATCCGAGCTAAACAAGCATCAGCAACTGTCGGCGCAATGCTTCACGGACTATTGAGAGGGAAAACATACGCAGCCTAAATTAAAAATCAATATAGGGTCAGGTTAGATGATGTACGCTTCAGCACTGACGCTTGTACTCGAGGCTGTCGTCCGAGTATCCCTGTGACCCAAGTCAGAATCCCGAAAGAAAGTTCAAGTCATGGAGAAGCTTACGCATCCTAATAGCTCAATGTCAGCAGTGATCAGGCTACAGTCATCGAGCCCAACTCACGCTTATCGTTGGAAGGCAATGCATTGACAGCAGATACCGCCGCGAGCAGGCCCAAGAATATGGTAGACGGTTGCATTGTGGAATGAATAAACGGGTGTATGAATGGGCCTGAGTGTTTGAGTCGTGTTGTCTTTTTTATTAGCCTTATATATGGGGTGCTCCAGAAATTGCCGTTTATGAAATGAAAATCAAGATCAAGCAGGACCCGAGATAACGGTCTGCAGCATGCTCGTATGCTGAGATTGAAGAAGCTGTGTTATCTCTCCACAAGGAACTCCATTGCATCTAGTCCATCCGCGAGAACTGACAAGGTCACAAGCTGCTTATGGGGACGGTTATTGGCTTTTCCGTGAGACAACAACCGAGCAAGCCATATGCACATATCTGCATTTTACTCTGTGCCTAGGTCCCGGGTAGAAAGAAGATTGCGGAGATTGCGAAGGGCTTCGAAAGGAGCTGAAGATATGCTCAGGATGCATGTATTACCGTGTCAATATGACCTTAAGTTCGGCTAATTTCTTGTGACCGAGGTAAACGAGAGGCTCAGAGGTTCAAATCGAGTACCTACCTGGGACGAACTTGACTAAGGTTCAAAGCCAGGTCCAAACTAGCAATCCGTAAGGCTTTTTAGTAGCTTGGGCGAGACTCGGGCGAAGATCTGTCCCAGAAAAAGTTCATACCCGGGATTTTCGCGTGAATTTCACGCGAAATAGGCTCAGAAGCTTAGTGCGCAATGCGCATGCATACTTATGGTTCGTTTCAAGGGATGAGATCAGAGTCCGTCGGTCCGGACTGACCCTGTTGACCGTGGGAATTTTAAAGTGCGAGCTGTCAGTCTAACCTTGGTCTAACCATTAGGCGAAACGACGCTCAGCACCGTACCACTCTGATGTTTGCACGTACTACTGGCACTCTGGGCACTCCTCTGACAATAGCCTTAGCAGCTTTGGTCGCCAGCATCAGCGTCAATGTCTTCACATTTCTGAGTCTCAGTCGCCAACAAGTTATGTGCGAACCCACGGCAGACCTCGACGACAGCCATTACAGTGAGTCTTTATTTCAATGCAAGTCTAACTGAAGCTCACGTCTTGGCGGAAAAGGCTACGTGGGAAGTGACCACCCGGCCAGGCTCCCTATCTATCTGCCACCTGTTCAGCTTGCTATAGAGGACACTATGCTGTTCGGCCTGTCAGACACTGAAGCATGGCCGACATGGCGCTCTACGGATTACTTCCCGGTAGCAAACGGCTTCGTGAGATTAGGGCCACAAGGTGAGATACGTCCCGCAATCCATCATTCGATTCCCACTGAAAGGCGACTATCTAATCTAAAAGGTCGCGCGTTCGGCATCAGCATGTTTCATCAGATGCATTGTCTGCAAATGATCAGAGGCGCCGTTCTCGATAACCAAAGGGCCAACTCGCACACGCGCCATTGCTTCAATCTCATGCGCCAAGCCATCCTATGTGCGGCGGATACCACTCTTGACCCCCTGGACAAGGTTGACGACAACAGCAACGTCGGGGCAGACGGTGTGGGTGTTGTCCACCAGTGCAAAGACTGGGAGAAGGTGTATCAGTATGTCATTGAAAACCAGGGTCTGGAGATTTGGAACCAAACCTCGACCAAGGCCCCGGCGCCAGCATCGCCAATGATGTCGATGCCCCCCATGTAATAACACGTAATCTCGACCTACTTATAGCGGGCTGCCATACATCGTAATAATGAATATTTGTGCCATACGAGACCGGCTCTAGAGTTTTGCCATCTACACACTGTTAAAGATGTTAACCGCGGGCGCTGCCACAAGGGGTTTCGGAGTTTCTAAGTCAGACACATGTCCACGACAATGTGAATGCCATCTTTCAGTCTCGGTCAATTGGGCAGCCGTTTTAGAGATAAGCCTCCTGGGTGTTTGTGGTGGACCCCTGCATATGCCACGGCCGGGACGGCCGTTGACGGTTTATATTATATTGCAGTGGGTCCGATATTTACCATGCTGGTGAGGTTCGGTACGCTCTGCGGACGGATTGGTGGTACAGCGTTCGGCTTTGATTTATATAAATACCCCCACAGGTGTGGTTGCCTAACTTCAGTGCCTTCGTGCCATCCGCCTTCTCCTAAATTGTACGTCCGAGGGCGTTGGAACATGAGGCAACAAATGATGGACAGGAACGTCAAAAGAGGCTGTGCCATTACCATTACAATATCGCATCTTGCACCGTGACCTTGTGCAGGGGGTCCTTTTTTTGGTCATGCTACTAGTATTTCGACGCCACAAAATGTTGTCCATGCGGTTGCACACCACGGAGGAGATCAGAGTGGATCATGCTCATCGCCAAGAAGTGTTTACTTGTGGTCGTATGATGAAATAGCTGTGGCCCAGCGCTCCGAATCTGCCGCCTGGAGGATAAATATACTATATATAACGGACTTCGACGCCAGCCAGGAAATCATCATTTTTGACCTTCTGACAATCATGCAATTCTCTATCGCTTTCGTTATCGCTGCCCTCGCTCTCGGCTCCCAGGCTGTCCCCGCTGGTGAGTAGTATGATGCTCCGTCGTCGATGACGATGTTGATGGAAGTGCGTTCACTCGAAGCCACTGACCTCGAAGCCCGTGAGTTAAATTGTCCGAGCCAGCAAAAGTCTAACTCACAAGAATTTCTTCCATTCAGGCTGCGTATGTGTATATTCCCTATATGCTTTCGACTGTTGGTTATTAACACCAAACAATAGGGCCCAAGCGTCAGCCCAATAGACAGGAGATGTGGGTCATTGCGCTAATGTCGCACACAAAAACCTTGCTGAACGTAAATTGTTTTAGCTTGCGTGCGTGTATAAGGATCCTGTGCCGCAGGAACTGCGTGTTGAATTTCTGTACAGGACGGCTATTACGCATCTGTAGTTGAGAAGCGTGAGTCATTACGTGCTCTACAGAGGGATTCATTGACCCACATAAATTGATTCAGGATGCGTATGTGTTCTGATTTCCTTGCCATCAATTGCACTGATATGATGTCGTGAAAAGGAGGCATTCTCGGACAAGCGATGTAAGCCTCGTCAATATTTGCGATGATAATCGAACACTAACTAATGTGTTATTAGCTTGCGTGCGTAGAACATTCATGATAGAACACCATGGTGTTGACCTATGCTATTGTGATTAGGACGAATACCAAGTGTCCCGCATCGAGGAGCGTGGTGTTGAGACTCGTAAGTCCTCACACCCGATCAAAGTACTTGCTCATGATTGATTAACACGTTGTGTATGCAGGCTGCGTGGGTTCTTCCCTGGATTGTTTATTCGCATTGCCTCACTCCGTGTGCTTGCTAATAGGGCCCGTTGGCCGGTCCCCTCGAGAGGAGAGGTTAGTCATTTAGCCCAATATCTGAAGTGTGACTGTGATTTAACCTTATCATTTCCATAGCATGCGTGCGTAATGACCTGCTAGAATTTTAGGTGAATTCGGCTAAGGTGCTATAATCTTTAGAACTTCTACTCCGCAGCCAAGGAGGGTCGCGATATTGAGGCTCGTGAGTGATGTCATTGCACCGATTCAAAGTATTTTCAACTCACGGTATCATGTTGACAGGCTGCGTATGTGCCTATCTTTGGAAATTTTTCGAGGGATTGAGCCTGACACGATAATCAGGGCCCATTGGCTAGCCCCGCTGAGAAGCGGGCATGCGTGAGTGGTGATTTCCAAGAAACTCTGTTGAATTATGCTAAGGTCCCATAATCTTTAGGACTTCTACTCCGCAGCCGCTGAGGCTCGCGACACTGAGGCCCGTGAGTGACGACATTGCACTGGTTCAAATTATTTCTAACTCACGGTATTATGTTGATAGGCTGCGTATGTGAGTGATGTAATTACACCGATTCAAAGTATTTTCAACTCACAATATTATGTGGATAGGCTGCGTATGTGCATTTCTTTGAATCTTTCGGGGGATTAAGCCTGACACGATAATCAGGCCGTGACCAGCCCCGCTCAGAAGCGGGCATGCGTACGTGGTGATTTCCTAGAAACACTACAATTTGAATTATGCTCAGGTCCTTTAATCTTTAGGACACCTACCAGGAAGCCCATGAAGATCGCTGGGACATTGAGGCTCGTGAGTGATGTTATTGCATTGATTTAAAATACTTTCAACTCACTGTATTATGCTGATAGGCTGCGTATGTGCCACATTTCTTTGAACCTTTCGGGGGATTGAGCCTGACACGATAATCAGGGCCCTTTGGCTAGCCCCGCTCAGAAGCGGGCGTGCGTGCGTGGTGATTTCCTGGAAACTCTGTTGAATTATGCTAAGGTCCAATAATCTGTAGGACTTCTACTCCGCAGCCAAAGAAGGTCGCCGCGACATTGAGGCTCGTGAGTGATGTCATTGCATTGATTCAAAATACTTTCAACTCACTAAATTGCGTCGACAGGTTGCGTATGTGTATTCCATAGACCTTTTGGAGGGCTCGACCTAATACAACAATCAGGGCCCATTGGCTAGCCCCGCCGAGAAGCGTGCATGTGTGCGTGGCGATCTCTCAGAAACTTTGATGAATTCGGCTAACGTCCCATAATCTTTAGGATTTCTACTTCGCAGGGGCCGAAGACGACGCCGAGTAGACGTCACAAATTTCATAGTTTAACCTAGCCTGACAGTGAGTAGACGTTCTGATACGATTGCACGGAGACGAGTCCCTCACCACCACTAGAGTAGAATGATAAGTCAAGGATGACCGGTTGATGCGAAATTGAAGAATGAATATGGGTCCTTTTGCTGTAAATTGTATAGTAAATTGTATGCATAAATCTATGCAATAGTTTGATATTGCGGCATTGCTTGGCTCTGGTTGGCTTGACGAAACTTGAAAGCAGATTGAAAGCTCTAGCAGGACTAGTTTTGAACTTCCGATAGAAAAATAAGACAGGACAAGAATACCTAAATCGTATAGCTTAGGATAAGTAAGTAGCTGAACCTCCAGTCCCGGGCGTCGTCCGACTCGGTGCAAGAGGCTCGTGGACTCCGGCTCCCGATCCGAAGCGCGTTTGGTCCTAACATCCATGGTATCCAATGCCCTTCCAGCGACGCTTTACGAAAGCCTTCTAGCCAAACTCGTCACAGTCCTTGAACTGACTCAAAACCCGGAGGGAACAGTGACTCCTCAAGCGAAGCAAGCGCTTCTGCACGCCGTTAGTGATAGAACGCTGCGTGAGAAAGATGCAACTAACTTGAAGCACAGACAAATGATTTCAAAAACTCATTGGCACAGGCAAAAAACCACATTAACGCGCTGCCGGGCGGAGAGCTACTGGTCGAGGAACAAGATGAAGTCATCGAATATCTGGAAGGATTGAAGGATATCAAGCGGCAAGTGTGTTCTGACCTCGACCTTCGTTTTCGTTGCTGATTTTCGTGATTTCGTCTGCGCTGATTACTCTAACAGCCAACAGCTCTCTGAGTTCTCAGCACGCGTAATGCCATCGCTAACATCAATGAGACCCACCACTGCTACCATTGATACCAACATGAATATGGAGATTGATTCCATGGCCTCCACACCTCTCAACTGAATTGCGGGCGATGCCACAACGGCATTTTTGTGCCTGCTCCGAAACCGATTTCCTACGCATATGCCGTTTCCCAGCGTCACATAGCATAATGGGTACATCGCTCCACATAGAGCTGATCTTACCTTTACGCGCCATCTTCGACCATCGCTCCGATGGATTCTGAACCAGATCTTGTCGAAGCGATGTTTTCGGGTAATATCTATAATCCTATCAATCTATGCGAGTTCTCATCATCCTTTTGTTACACGACGACTCCGCGAACAAGAAGAGCTCGTGCTTCTACTTTACCACACCGCAACTTCCGCTTGGTTGCAGATGGACATTCCAAGATACGCAAACCAAAAACGGCGTGATGGTAATAGACGGAAGGTTTGAGCGAAGCTGTGTTCTTCATAAGCTAAGCTTGTAATTGAATTAGAATTGCGCTGACGGCGTATCCTCGCACCACAATTCCCAAAAGACGCCCTCTTTGGTCAACTTGGATAGTGGTCCCAGAGGCTTGTGTGTCGACTCTTCGCCATCCACCATTGCGCCAGAGATTTTACTGCTCTGTGTCTCCCATTGTCTGGCTTTTAGTGGAACTCCGTCTGCCTGCCCATAACTCCTAGTTGAACCCGAATACAACTTTCTAGGCTTGGGCACACCACTGCGATAGCTTCCGTAGCTGCTAGACGGCGGTGTAGGCTTTGCGTATACCACTCGATTCTATGGTGGAACGAGGGCTGAGGGCTGTCTTCAGACTATATCTCGCAATCGAGACTCGGAGAGGTTTGTGAGGGAGCGGAACCCAGCAGCAAGCAGCAGCAAGATTGTAGCTTACTATCCACTTGGTGATCAGGCTCTACTGATATAAAAGGGGGGTCAAAGGAATGAACATTCGGAAACATCCCACCGGCAGCGTAAGCACTTAGTGCATCGCTATTTCTGCGATACGTTCTGCTTCTGAACGAGCGCCTAGCGGGATAGACGGATCGTTCGTGGACGCGAAAGTCAAGAAACACATCACACTCGCACCCGGTGACATCCAGGTCAACAAGGGCTGTCAGAGAAGATGCCAGGAATCGAACTGGGTGAGCTTGACTGTTTGCATCTTTGACTACCCCCTGCAATTGGATTTCACAAAGTCCTGAAGCCCCGTGTACTTTGGCGCCAGTCGTATCTGGCCCCGATGTTACGCGAAGCGATAGCTTTTCAATCGAGCTGTCCTTTAACGCGTCAATCAGGATGGGAAATCCTTCAAGAGTCACCAAATCCCACGAGGCAAGGGTGGAAAATACTAAGCAAAATCATTCTACACCTACTAAGAAATACAAATGCAAATCATACAGCATTCAGGTCGTCTACCATTCAGGAGGACTGATAAAAGAAGCGTCAGTAGCGCCCTGAAAGTTTACAAAAGACACTTACCCATACACAAACCCAGCTTTCACCTCCCTGAGAGGTAGACCCAGGTAATCGGCGGTCTTAAGGTATACCGTATTTCCCCACCAGCTCTCTACCGTATTGAACCCTATTTTCCCATTCTGGGGGTATTGCAGACTGCAAGGACAAATATATGAGTTTGAGGAGGTAACAGCTCGACCAGCATACGTACGTGAAAAATATTATAACAGCGCTGACCGCGACACCTGAGTCAAGGGCTGCGGATAGGACATCTGAGGCGTTGTTTAAGTTTGGGGCAATTATAGAGCTGAGACAAGACTCACAGTTGTACTTCGTCCACCAAGAGAAATGATGTCTTCGAACAACGTATTGGAAAATAAAGCCAACAATCGTCCAAGGCACATAGTTCACGGCATTTGCAGGAGGTATGTTACCAGTGCCACCGAATATAAGAGGGATGCTGACAAGGCGTTAAAAATCTATATGAAAATGTAAGAATAAACGCGTGCTCACTTGATGTAGTTGATGTAGCTATTTGGCCATTTCCGGTTTATTATCCCTAGTCGATCTGGATGAGTCACACTGAAGTAAGAAGGCATGGAATTATCTTACAAGGGACGAGCGGAGAAACAGCGCCAATAAGGAAGAAATACAAAAGCACTAGAAACAATTGTCAGATAATGGCAGGCCAACGTGCAGAGAAATTGTGAACCGCTGCAAAATTCAGAGGTCAGGTTCAGGTCTTCTTCGTTTGGTCAAGCACTCACTTGTATGTCTGGCCCGGAGAAAACTGTAGGCGAGGCCCAATGACGCCCCAGATAACACTGGCGGTGTAGAATGTCCAGGTGCCTGGACACGAGAACCCGGAGGACTGCTCAGGAGTGCACATGTCCGCTGAAATATGAAACTTTAGCGGGGGCCGAGGTGGCTAACGAGATTGAGCATACGGATATTGGAGAACATCCATGTCTGCACGCCTATTTGCACCGTACCAGCAAGGACAGTAGCAACTAATTGTCCCCAGAACATTGTCTGTGGCGGAACCTCTGAAGATACGGTCAGGCACTGCAAGTCTTAAGCATAATGTTATCGCGCGCACTCATATAGTGGCCAAGCTTGAAGTCGCTCGCGAACTGCAACCCTTGGCTCATTGTCTGTTCCGTATGGTGAATACGAGGCTGAAATTGTCTAGATAACTGCTCACCATGAATCCCCATGTCTTGAACAACATCATGGCCAAGGGTTTCCCCGGTAACGCGTATCCGATGACCAATTCCGTGATAACATTGAGACCGACTTGCTGATTGGTGATCGCTTGGATCATGCCGATAGGGATAACATAGATATATGCAATGGCAAGGGCGAGGATGAATGCCCAAACAGGCAATTGAGTCGGCCAGAGCTCAATGCTGATCACGCCGAAGGCAAACATCACGACTGCGGAAACAGAAATGAGCATGGGTGATGCGACCGCATATATTGTAGGCAAATTACCGAATATCACCGCGTACCACCAGGCGGGAACTGCAAAGTAACAGTAAGTATAATTATGAATCCAGTTAAAAGCCAAGGTTACCTTCTCGATATCGGGCCATCAGTCTTGCGTGGATATCAGGCTGTTCCGCCAACGTGCGTCTGCACTGCATCCAAATCTGTTTGCGGAAGTAGAGGATGGCGTGCACCATAGTTGAGCTGATCGCAGCGAAAGACAGGCCATATGAAACGGCAAAAGTTGTGCTGAGGAAAAGAGGGCTGTAGGCCTTATACTTATCCAAATCGAACATGCCATCTGGGCCGAGAATGTGATGGACGTGGTAAGTCGCGCCGGTGTTGTCGTAGGCCTCTCTACTCATCATCGGCATGTACTCCGAGTTCCATGTGTTGGTGTACTGCGAGGGGATCTTATGTCAGGCGTCGTGAGAGTAGCAGAAGAATATTGCAATTTACGTAGATGATTGGCGAAAGCACCCCTGTTGGTAAGCTTAGTGAGCAAGATATCCACGAGTAAGCAATCAAGATAACGGACAGAAAAATGCGATAAATCCGACGGCAAGATTAGCCTGTGCCCACCCTAGCGAAAAAAATATAGGTCAGCGGCTGAAAAATTTGGGATGCATTAGTACGACGAACAGGGGGTCGCAAGCCTGAATGGATACCATCAGTCTCCACAAAATATAACAGGTTAGGAGTACTCACGGGCTTCCGATGTAAGCGATTTGTGACCAGTCAAACGTTATCAGTGACATGCCGAGCCCGTACTCATAGCCGAATAGTTGGTTGATGATGATGTTGTCGGGCCGGATCCAACACACCCAGGTAAAAGTAGAGAGCGCGGTGAACAGGTACCCGGGCAAGAGGTCTAAAATCAAAAGGTGAGCTTCCGCGCCTAAGTAGAGAATTCTCTCGGAAGAGATTAGTACGCACACCATACCGCCGAGGCAACAAAGGCATAAGCAAAGAACCGCTCTCGGCTCATACCCCCTCGTCCACCAATGCCCTGGTACTGCTGAGAGTGTAGTGTGTTAAAAAGTGTACAATACACCAAGTTCTCCGGCCAGACTTCGAGCGACACGTCAGCTTCAAAGATATTTATGAAAAGATATGCACGTACTCATCGATGGAGGAGATACCAGGAAGCGTCGCGAGACACCCCCGATGCTCAGGCCTATAAGTTGCGTGGACATGACTATCATCCACTGATAGCCCAGGCTGAACTCCTGATTATAAAATACTCGTTGTACGGCGAAGATATCTGTCTGCGGATGGGCGGTACGTTAAACGCGGGTGATGGCCACGAGGTCACAAAGACGTACAGCGTAAGCCGAGGCTGCACCCACGGTGCTCATTATCGTGACGAGGACATGTTCTTTGATCGTGAAGGAACCAGGGTTAAGCGATACGCCAAAAATCTTCCATCGCGGTGTGATATGGGCCAGTGCACGGCCAATGGGAAATGCTACCAGCTGCGCTACGAGCTGGACATGGCATGGGTATTAGGCCTAGATATCAACGAAGGGGACTCACCGAGCCTATTTGAACTGAAGGCCACCGGAAATAGAAAAACTGATTCAAGCCCGATATGAGAATCGCACAAACGAGGCCCATGAACCATGCTCTCAGCGTTCCACACTCCATGTCGGGATCATCGGCGTTCGCAACAGCCGAGCGAACCTCAGGGTATGGACTGTCATCCTCTGTGAGGTTATTCAGCGGCTGGAAACATCTGGGGCGGACGAGAACGTACCAAGCCATTCAACTTCAGGATCCCAATTTGGGTCTTCGAATTCATCGTCTTCGATTACATCCTGAAACGCATTCAGGACATGAACACTGAGCTCGCATAATTAAGACTCACCACCACAGCTACGTTCGGGGTTGTACATTTTAGTCATGTAAGTTTAAATGAAATGGAAGCTCACCCACTTGTTACTCCATTATCGATCACTTTCCACTTGTCATCCATGTAACTTAACCTACCGGGCGCGACTTGTCGTTGTTGTGAAGAATCTTGTGAATAATGCGAGCTTTGGCTGCCGCCGTGTCCAGAGTCAGTCGATATGCGAACTCGTCGCTGCGCAAGGTTTTCGACCGACATGTGGAAGTGATCGATTGCGGACCGGTTAGCTCAAGTTGAAGCGGCTTGTGAATATGAGGCCAGCCTGGATTCGATATGTACAAGGTCCAGACGGAGAGGACACTTGGGCGTCGACCGCGCTCAGCAGTGAGTTGTGGTGAGTAGCAGAAGGCAGACAGGGTTTCCGGGCGGTTATAGGATAGCCTCTATCACCACCACTTACACGAATCGTGCTTATCGGGCTGGGCGCACGGAATGGGAGCTACCGGTTGTACATCACCCCACCCGGGATTAAAGTCCCTAACGGCCCACGTCAAAATGTGTCAAAATCTTGGCGACAGCATGGTGCACGAGAGGGAGCACATGCAACGCTTTCTGCTCGATCACTTCTTTGAAAATGATGTGCGATCAATTGCAAACTGTGGCAGAATTCATATCGCAATAGATTTCACAAAGGAGCTCTTAAATGGCAACCTACCAACATTCGTGGATGCAAATAAAGCGTGCAATGAGATCTCGAAGACTCGGAACGGACTAACCAGCGAGATGCGGTGCACTGGAAAAGAAAATGCAGGGACAAAAGGGCCGGGCACTGCCACCGACTCGTCCTGGACCGCGCCGTTATCTGCCGCGTTTTCCTTTGCGTGCTCGACGGTCGTACGCGTGTGCTTTGAATCTTCTGTATTTTTGGATGATTTCGTGCCTAAGTGCTAAAGAGGACTAACTCAAGGTACAGCTGTCATCGTGACCATGGGGATTTCGATAGTCACTGAGTCAGTTGAAACTGGCCAAGGCCTAGCTGCGCTCTACGGGCGGCCTGCTCTGCCTTAAATCTTGATGCATACGCCCAGCAACACAGGACACGTACGTACGTTTCATCAATGCGCGTGTTCATAACTGTTCATAGCCACTCATACGTCCAAACTTTATGTCAGCCCATGGTTGTCATCTGTTGTCTTGCAGATCATGTCGCCCAAATGACTTAAACGAGAGTTTCATCCTTCCGCAACGATGTTGGAGTGGCGATCGCCTACATATGACACGCTTTGGAGTCAGCATGCTGGTATTGCACTCTCCTCAGAAGTTTCTTGCCGTCACTATCAATTGCCCGCAAGATTTACGGGATCCACGGGTATCTTCTGGTATCTTCCTGTATCTTCATAAATCAACGTTAATCCAACTGCCTCCCATAGCACAGCCTTACATCAGTGTTCGAAACCTAATTTCTCGCGTGCTTGTCAAGGATGGCACGGATGCTTATGTACGGGTGATGCCTTCGAATTCTCGCTACCGGCGGCTGCAGCTGGTGCTTGGTGCCGGCGGACCTTGGTCTCAAGAGGATAACCACTTTGTTGGGATGAGACATTAATCTCCCTGCGGACTTGCAGAGAGTGAACAGCGGAGCCAAGGATATGTCAGGCTCTAGCGGCTAGGAAATCATTCCGAGGAAGAAGCCAACGGTTTTAACTTTCTGTTTGGAAAAATGATAAGGTCTCTCAGCCACCAGTACTTTGCCAGTACTGCAAGTTGCTAAACCCAACGAACTACCATCGCGCCATGCTCGATGTGCACATGCATATTCCTTATCTCGTTGACATACTACTCATGCTCGGATCTCACTCAAAAACTCCGCAAACTTCGCATTGGGGCTCACCACATTGGACCACAAGACAGAGAACAAAGCGGCGCTATTACAGTCACCCGATGCGCTTGGACACTGTGGCATTGATCTATGTGGCTGAAAACGGTGGTCATATTTCAATGGGATGCGCCGATTCTTCGAAGGCAATCTCCGCCCAGCTAATCAGTGATAGGACGTGGGTAGTCATAGCCGGGAACATACTCATGTCATGGGTGGGAGGTCGGCACTCAGCGCTCGGATATGGCCTGCGGCTGGTTGCCTAGGAATGAGCTGCGCTGTTCAAAGCGTGTCATCCTCCGCTTACTGCACGAGACGAGCGATACGACGGCCGCCGCACTACTGAATGACACTACACGCTTGACTAACATAAAAAATCAACCCCAGCCATTCCGAGCTCCCACTGTCATTGCACATTGTCACATCTACACTTGATTACACAGGCGGCACTCTGTTGACCCGCGCGACTGATTCGCAGTGTGCACGAGGAGGTTTCCTGCCAGCCTGTTCCGCATACAATCTCGCATACGACCCACTCCACACAGACACAGTTTGGAATTCGCAGCCCCACAAGACCTGCCTGCCTTTAAATAGTGCCATACAAACAAGACTTTCCAGTTTCGGCCCTGGACAATATGGCGATGCTTCTTGCATCCAGCTATCAAGCCGTTTATACGTCCTGGTGTCTGGAAGTGGCATTCTGGGAAGGGAAGTGGCGCTCGTCGGAGAAGCGGTCTCGAACGTATTTAGCACGAGCTCGCGGGACCGAACGCAGCTGTGTTCCTGTGGACGTTGTATTTGTCACATTGTCAAACTAACAGATTAACTGCGCCCCGTGTAGATGTCTCCATGGTAGTTCCTGTACTAATATGAATGGCGTAATCCGGCTATTCGAAGTGCTCACGCGTCGCTTGGTGCAAGAGGGTGCAACGCGCTAAAATCATTATATCTCACGGTAGCTGGTTGTATTTGAGGTGCGTCCCCGTGTGCACAATGTACACCTGTAGATATACGACACGTTGATCTGATGAGTCCGGGTGTCCCAGCCCGCTTTCCGCTTTCCTGACTCAATGGCCATCAAGACTCGCGTACTAGAAAATCAAATCTATGCGTGAGATAGCGCCTCTTTAGCAAACATGATATACCGGGCTGTGGTGTTTTGCCAAGATACATCGAAGCCTCCGCCTGATGGGTGGCAACATTATGTATCGGTGGCGCCGAGCTTGACGCAATTACAAGTCTACTGTGAGACTTTCATGACCCATGGAAATACAGCACATTCCGAAAAAGGTCTAGGTGATCATCACTCACAAGCTCTTCTATCATGATGATCTTTGGGCCGCTGCTGAGCGTGAGCGCTCAATGACGTGATTTTTGCATGAACTGGCGCGGAGAAAATTCAACTCGGCTAGCAAGCGGTGGGAAGTATAAAAGAGCTCGAAAATGTTCAAAACCTTCGCGAGGTCGTTTGTGCCAATCGTCACTTCATCGCATGTACTCCACCCGTTAAATACACAAAACCAGGCTAAATATGATTTCAAAAAAAATGGCAATCGTCGAACAGAATAAAAATCATCGAGCAAATTATTTAGCGCTATTGGCATCGAGGAACGCTTTCGAGATCTTCCATAGATTCGCTGCCAATGTGTCATCTTTCGCCACTGCGCTTGGGTCCTTGACTTTCCCATACGGCACCAGGTACACCCCTTTGTACGCCTTTGCGTTCTGCTTCACCTCGCTGGCCGAAGCAGCAAACAGGGCTGTTGTGGCACCTTGGAGCGCGGTCTTCCCCAATGGGCGAAGCAACGCCGCGATGAATGATGGGAAGAGGTTCAATGCGTTCTCTGAAATTTGAACGGCCCATTAGCCATCGATATAACCCTGCATATGTATGAACATGTGCGCACCAGTTGCCACTAGGCCAGGGTGTAGGCTGAGAGAGATGATGTCGACACCGTCCTTGTCGAGCCGCCGTTGCAGCTCGCGCGCGAAATAGATGTTCATGAGCTTTGAGAAGCCGTAGCGCGCCGACTTTGCCTTGAGTGAGTTCACGGACGCTGGGCTGGAGGCCAGGGTCACATTGAAATCTTCGAAAGAGTCGAATTTGATATTGGGCGGGGTAAAGTTATGCGCATCTGAGGCGATCTGAATGGAGAGTTCAGCTGTCACGAAAGCGGTGGTTGGAATGAGATATCGTGGATTTGCTTACCGTAACGATGCGAACGTCAGAGTTGGCCGCAGATGCCGTGCTCTTCATTATAGGAAGCAGCAAGTCCACCAAAGCAAAATGGCCTAGATGACTGGTAACTGGTCAGATATGGGAGGGTTTGGGACACCAGAGGGCATACTTGATAGCCACGCTTAATTCGACACCATCTTCATTCAGTTGATGGTCAGCGATCAACCTAGCCGCGTTGTTCACTATCACGGGATTATGGTCAGCAGCAATTATTTTTCAACCACCGTCACGCACCCAAAATATCTAGCCTCGTCTCCTGAGCCAGAAAATTTGCCGAGCCTTTCCGGACATCGGCTAAAGTGCTTAAATCCAAAGGAAGCCACACCAGGCGATCCTTCTCCAAATGCGGGTGCTCCCGTCGAAGCTGAGCTATCGCTGCTTGAGCTTTGGATTCAGAGCGTGCCGCCAAATAAACTTTCGCGCCATGGATGAGCAACTGTTCTGTGATAACGTAGCCCATGCCAGTGCTGGAAAAAACAGGGCGTCAGCGAAAGAAAAAAAAAGGAGAGACGAAAAAATGCGCACTTGGCTCCAGTGACTAGAGCGACCTTGCCGTGCATGTCGCCCATAGATTGCGCGTCCCATTGCTTAGATGTGAATGCGCCCATGATGTGTTGTTTGAGATACTGTTTTGCATTTCGAAGGATGGTATTTAAGCCCCAAGCACCGCAATAGGTTTTCCAAGCTGCCTCCTAGGATTAATGCCGGTGTCGTGCTCGAAGACACGTAGATGGACGCGTCAGTGTCTGCCAGCGTCGGGCTGATGCATGGTACCTCGGCCACGATGTAAGCAGCCCTAGTTCGCCGGTGAATTCGGGGTATAGGTTGAATTGGATTACAAAGATCCCCATTTATTGCAAGGGCGAGGGCACGACTGGCCTTGATTTTCCCGGGCGAAGGAAGGCAAGCCCGCTGCCCGAAAGAAAGTGAACTTGGAGAAGGGAGTTGAAGGACACGTGCTTGTATGTTCCCACGCTTCAGCCAAACGCAGCATTAACACCCCTAACAGCAAGAAGCTTCATTTCCTCCTACACACTCCTGGTTCTCTCGACGCGTCCTTTCCGATGGCTTTAGCAGCAGGTCAGAAGCAAGCAATCGAGGAAACAATCAATGTCCTTGTCAATACGTCCCCTCCGCGTGGAAAACGCCATCTCTCAGCGATGTTTATGGACCTTGTTGACCGCGCCGAATATCCTGAATATTATGAGGTGCGTTAACAATGCCTTTCATCCAGGCTACCTCGGCTCAGCTATGTCTTTTTGTGTAGGTGATCCCAGAACCGCGATGTCTCAATGACATCCGGTCGAGTGTCGATAAGAACCGGTACAAAGATGCTTTAAGCGCGTATACCGACCTATCTCTGGTCTTTTGGAATGCGATGTTCTACAACGAACCGGACAGCCAGATCGCAATAGATGCGGGAACCCTCAAGGTGGGTCCATTTCCCATCTCAGCAAGATGAATCTCTGACCTTTCGCTTCGTAAACCTAATTTCGCCTCACTGGCCAAAGAGTGTACTGGAGAGTGAATGGCGCAAGCACGCGATCCTACCAAGCGACATTCGCGCCTCTCCACCCCCTTCATCCGCGCAAAAAGTCCACGTGAAGCCGGCCACTGTCACTCTGCCCGCCCCCACCCCTGTGAAGCGCACATCGACGCCGCGAGTGTCAACACCCAAGCCAGCTCCAGCCCCGACGACCATCCAATACACCTTCCCCAACCCCCAACCTGCGCAGAATATTGCCTCATCTTCCAGACCTCCTCCAACCTCTTCGCGAACCCGCACGCCCATCTCGGAGATGGACGTAGACGGAGAGGAGAGCATGGACGCGGACATCGAGGTTGATGTGGTCGATGCTGAACCCAGCACACGTCACAACCGTGGCGGGAGTGCGATGCCCGGCGTCCCATTGGCCGGAGGGTCTGGTCAGCAAGAGGGCGCGGGAGTGGGCATGGGAATGGAGCGGGACGACGACAGCGACGAGATTGTGCGTGCATTGGAAAAAAGTCTCCCACGCTGGGAAGGCTATGAGGATGTTGGGTGGATGTCGGAGGTTTCACACGTCAGTATCATCATCGCGTCCATTGTTTTCGTGACTAATCTTCAGGATAGGAACGACATGTTGAGATTATCCATGTTATCAAGAGCTATAAAGACATTGTGTACGTGTGTTCTGGGTTTTCGCAGACATATTCTAACTGCTTGCTTTAGTGGAAACAGGCTTGCGACCGCCCTTGAATCTGTAGGTGAAGAAACTGTCGTCAACAATACATCTTATACTGTATGTCTCCTTTGACTGCGCCCGAATCAAGCTTACTCAAACCGATTACAGGCGCCACTATCTCTCAAATTAATTGAGGTGGGTCGTTCTCCCTGGACACCGATACAAGTTCTAATCTCTTTCTTTTTGCAGTCTAATGTCCGCGCGAAAAAGTATACCTCCAGCGGGGACTTTGACAAGAGCATGATCCGCCTTTTCGAGAAGGCAAGGCGCTGGCATGAACCCTGCAGTGAGCCATACGGACGGGTGCTTCTTCTCCAAGTATGCTGCATCCTTTGCTTGCTCGTCGTCTCAGGGGCCTAACACATCCGCAGCGCCTCTATCAAGCGCTAACCTCCCCCCATCCACCTCCCGGCCCCCCGTACTCCTCGCCCACCAATTTCGCCTCCCTTCGCGCCGGGCCTGGCACCGCCCGCCCAGTTCACGCAACGCACACTGCCGACCCCGAAGGTGGTGTTCCTGGCGTAACGACATTCCGCGTGTCGAACAAAGATCGCACCTTTGTCGATGAGGTGCAGTACAAGGGTTGGAGCGTCCGCTTGGGCGACTGGCTGCACTTGAGCAACCCTGATGATCCAAGTCGGCCAATTGTGGCTCAGGTTTTCAAGTGCTGGGTCAGCGATGAGATGTGAGTAGTCGAGCTGCCTGCATTTATGCCAGTGTGCGGATTGGGCTGATGGTATGAGTAAGTTCGAAGCAGGGACAGCCGGGGCTGACTATGTGCTGGTATTTCCGGCCGGAGCAGGTGCGTTGAGCTCAGGGATATGAGTATGTGCCCATTCTGACTGGCACGCAGACTTTCCACCCATCGCATAGGCAGTTTTGGGAGGGCGAGGTCTTCAAAACTAGTACGTCCCACACTTGCATCTCCCAGCGTGCCCCGTACTGACTTATTCCACAGGCCACTTCGCAGACCACCCTTTGGACGACATCATCGAGAAAATCGCCTGCCAGTTTACCGCGCGGCACATCCGTGGCCGCCCCCGCCCACCCTTCTGGTACCCCGGCTGGCCCCTGTACGTCTGCGACTCGCGCTACAACGACCGCGAGCGCGTGTTCGTGCGGATCAAGAACTGGAATTCGTGCGTGCCGGAAGAGGTCCGCAAGAGCGACGAGTTCATGCCCATATTCCCGTTCGAGCGCTCGGTCTTCCCGCGCCGCTATGGCAGCCCCTTCGTCGTGCCCAACCCCAAGATTGGCCCCGTGAAGGGCCCCGGGGGGATTGGGCACGCGGTGGAGCGCGTGGAGGGCGAGAACGCCGACGCGGGTCGGAAGAGGCCGAGGCGGACAGCGGGCGGGGATGGGCCTAGCAAGGGCGTGTATGTCGGCCCTGGCACGCCGGGGGGAGGAAGTGCGCCTGCGCCTGCATACCCACAGCAGCAGCAGCAGATGCCGTACCCGCACAGGCCTGCGGCGCATATCGAGGACCGGTCCATCGTCAACGCCGCTGGCGGGATGGCAGTGCTGGGTGGGCAGGCGCACGTGGAAAAGCTGCCTTCCGAGACAGGTAAGCGAAGTCTTGTACTTGCTGTGGTGCTGGGGCCTGATAAGACTTGACTGCACAGCCAGACATTTTGATCGGGACCCGGAGACGAACGAGGTTCTGTGGTTCGCGGCACCCCCGCTCAATGTGGCCCACGCTCCGGCACCGAAGTACAGCCTCACCTACTTGCACTTCCTCGCGAAGAAGCGGAAAGCCGAGCGTGAAGGTGCAGACGCAAGCAAGCGGCCGAAAGTGCAACCCATACCCACCATGACTGAGATTTCGCGCAGAGTGCTCGCAGAGGCTGACTTCTGATTCTGTTTACGGCTGCACATTACTTGGCACTATTCAACCTTTGATATATTTTGTTGACATGTTTTTTTGCCCATGAGTGCCGCCCCGAGAAAATAAAGTGTAGATACGCCTGAGATACCCATAAAACCAAACAGGTCCAAGGAAGTCAAAATAAAGGTACAAGAAACGGAGCAAGCACAAACTCGGGGAGCTGCGAATAACAATAGTCAATAGCCTCAAGTCCAAGCCATGCGTGCTCGTTATATCTCCGGCTCTTCCGCCTCCTGGTACCGTCCGTCAGCTGGCACCACCGCCGGCCTACCCACCGCCTCCGGCTGCCTAGTGACATCTTCTTTCTTATCACTCTGCAGAGTCATCACGATCGGCTCGTACACCTGCTTCATCTTGGTATCATCCGGCGCGGTAGGGGCCATCGTCTGCACCTCGCCCGACCCCGGGTTCGTCGTGTACATCGGCGGATTCAGGCGCCCGCGCTGCGAGGGCGCAGAGCCGAGATGGCCTGCATTTCCTGCATTCCCCCTGCTTACACTGGGGCTGCCGTTGCTAGGGTCGTTGGTCGGATGGGAGAAGCGGCGCTCGCTGGAGCCCCCACCCACGAGGCTGCCGAACCCGATTTGCGACGCAGATGCGGACGCGGACGGGGGGAGGTGCGACTGCGAGGACTGCGCGGTCTGTGCGGTGGGAGACGCGGGCGAGACGTACGAGCTGGGGTACGGGTGCGAGACGGAAGAGGGCCCAGGACCCGAGTTTTGCGCGGTGGGCGCGATGTTCGCGGGGTAGTTGCGCACCCCGCCCGCAGCCGTGACCAGCTGCATCTGCGGCGATATCGGGACGACGCTCATGGTCGCCGTGGACGGGGGGAGGGCGGGCATGCTGAACGGCGTGATGTCGGCGTACCGTGTCGGATCGAGGTATGCCATCGACGAATCGGACATAGACCGCATGTGCTCCATCTCTGGGCGCGGGCTTGGGCTGCCGGGGTAGCTCTGCTGGCTGACGCTCATGCTCGGTGTCGGGGGCTTCCGCTGGGGATTGTCCTGCTGGGCGCCCTGCTGTCTGCGCTTCTTGACGACGCGACAGGTGAAGTAGACGAGGGCGAGGAGGACCACGGCGAGGCCGCCGATAACACCGCCCACAATGGGACCGATGTTGCTGGAGGATTTAGTCGGCGCGGGGGTGGACGAGGGCGAGGCGGTAGAACTGCCTGTTAGATCCGGGCGTCCTATTGGTATTGCCAATGGCCAATTAGAAGAGAGGTAGATCGGTGGCTGAGGCATGCTTACCTTGCTGCGCAATCGATTGTGCCAGCGAGGGGTCAAATTGTGCGCTGGTCCATGTTGCAGCTGCTCAGAATTGAATTAGTTGTGATGAGTACATGTGACGAAAAACAAGCTTACGATTTTGGCCAGCCCAGTATGGGATCGCCGTTTGGCTGGATAGAGTGAAACCTTTATCGGAGGGGAAGTATCTGTAGGGCGCATTGTAAGAGGCATATCATTCTAGGATGGGGAAAGGGTACTACGTTGTGCCCGATATCAGTTGAGCGCAGTTCATCTGCCAAGTCCCCCAGCTAATGCAAAGCCATCAGCAATCGCGCCAAGAAAGACAAGACTGTTGTGACGCACGTTTGAATCTCAAGTGAGCCCTGGCAGTCCGTGCACGCCGACAACAGGTTATATGTCGCCCACGAACTAAGGATATCACGATAATCAGCAAGTGCGCTCGAGCTTGCGCACAGTCGAAGCAATCTACTCACCATACACACGCATTGACAGTATCATCAGCGCTACTGGGAGGATTATACATCGTCAGGCCTGATATAGGAGCCACATTCCATGCTACGGGGACAGTCACCTTCAGCGTTGGAGAAACAAGATAAAGAATGGGATGACGCACAACCGGTGTTGGAGCATGCTGCCTGCACCCATCCCGCGACGACACACGGCGACTGACCCTTCCCGTTGTTCATCCATGCATAATTGGGTTCGCAGACTGCAGTAACATTGACGGAGTCCCGCGCGACGAGGGTGTGCGCCGGCAGCCCAGAGGCCATGGTCGAGAGTGCAGCGTAGGTTGCGGGGACTAGCCAGCTAATCAAAGGTGGCCTCGGTCGACCCGTGCAGAACATGGCTTGTCGTCAGCTTTCAGAGCGGATGACGAGGTTGGTGGGCGCAATGTTCGAGCAACAAAGAAGACGGGAAGTGAGGCCAGGATCAAATGATAGCCAACAGAGCGCCGAAGCAATGGTAAGTCGGTGGCCGGTTCGGGGTGCTGCCGGTGCTGGGTGCTGCTAAGTATCTGAAGTAGAACGCCTCATGTCCACCTAATGGCCCATGCCAGGCCCGTGCTGTGCAGCTATTTGCGTTTCGGGCGCTCGGCGAGTCGTTGATCGGGCGCTGAGCTGCGCTGAGGCGATCGATAAAGATTGTGCACAGCCTTTGCGCGTGCTTCATGTTCAGAAACTACAGCGCCATACACCGTTACATTGTACGCCAACAGATGTGAGCATAATTCTGTCTTTAGAAATCAACTCGACTAGGGCAAGATGAATAAATAGCAAGGATTATAACGGATTGTATGCAACAGCATTATCGAATATCTCGCTCGTTGCGATGGAACCACGCGGGGCAATATATGAGTTGACAGCTAAAACTATGAATTTACGAAAGCAGTCTCATTTGGGTTATCATGTAGAGAAAGCTGCGACTTTTTTATATAGAAAGCAGCGCCGGCCGTGATAACGCTGTACGATAACATAGTGACCTCAAGGCTCAGACTAAGCATCTCCCATGCGCAGGCATTATTGTCCTTGAGAATATCAAGAGGTTGAATCGGATCGCATCCACCAATTAGGCAGCCTCCGATAGTCACTCATTAAGCAGCTCCCCAGTTGCGCGCGCGAGCACCCCCACAACCTGCCACCAGCTGTCGCTGCCAGGCAGCCACCGGCAGGCTGTGTAGCGACATGCACTCGGCCGTTCAAGAACGGGGACACAAGTTCGAATGCACCTATCCCCATCCTAGCCGCATTTCACAAGAAAGGGAAAAGCCCGAGTGCCATGCGGCAAGATCGTAAGAAATCGGCGAGCCCCGGGTTTCCCTGGTATCCCGTGGCTGAGCAGGGGGGAAACTGGAGAAAAGCCTTCGCGTGCATGATTAGCTCTTCGGTGTGACGGCGGCTATGTACTACATGGCTCAAGTGAGGAGAGTTATCGGCTGTCGAGTGCCCATTAGTGCCAGATGCGCAGCTGTCACGGGGATCAGGTGGCACGGAAGTCCGGGTCCTCTGCTTGTCAGATGAGCAGGCACGGCAACTTCCCCAGCTTTTTTATAGATGAACTCCAACGTATAGAGTATAGTCAGCGTTGTCCAGTGGAAATAATCGCCCATAGATGCGCGAGAATCACAGCAAGCTGAGGCCTTCAGTCAGGCTGTCGGTCCGAGGCTCAGCTCAAAGGCGTAGGACTACATGTGCTCCTTGTCGTGTGTTAGAGGCCTGTTGCGGAATCAGAATCGGAACAGAACTCGTCGGGAGAACAAAAGCCCAAGGATGAGAACAAGCAAGAATGGTCCACGGAGACGACGCTGGTATTCTGAATCTGGATGACCAGCAAGGAGATTTGAAGATATTAGAGCATACGTAATAGATTGCGGTGATGGTAAAGCACGAGCGAGAAAGGAAGCTGACCTGCGCGAGGTGGGCGGGCGGAGGGTGGATGAGCCAACAAGCTGGACAAATGAAGAAAGAGAATAGAGATGTTTGGCCTTCTGCTGTTTCTGTATGAATACCGTCAGTTTTTTCCTGAGCTGACGCCATGAAAATAAGGTCAATAAATGAAAAGAAGAAGAAAAAATACTAAATAGATGCAGGATTACGTTCACACTGGAAACATACTGGCCAGCTTTGGGCCGGCTACGACTTTGACACAGAGGCCTAGAATGCGGGCTTGCCCACTACGAGCAATTTCTTAAGTTCCGGATGAACCTTCTTTGGTGTTTTATGAAGCCGCAGGATATCTGGAAGACTTATTATGACATGAGAGCAACATGAGAGGTGGGAAATGAATTCAAGTGACGGGCGCTAAAGGGCCTTGCTCTTATTTTCCTTCTGCAAACAAATAATGGACGCCGCCGCTGCCGAATGTGCCTCTTATCTCGTTGAAAAGCTCAAATCGTATGTATCACCTTTCACGGATCCTGCATACCTTCATACTGCGACTGCTACCTCAGGACGCCATCATCCACACGTCTCTTGGTCGGCATCACCGGCATCCCAGCCTCGGGCAAATCTACCTTTGCAGAACGCGTCGTTTCCAACACAAATCACGCCTTAAGTGCTGAAGGCAAGCCAGATCCCACCATCCTGGTGGGTCTCGACGGCTGGCATCTGACGCGCGCCCAACTCGATGCGTTCCCATCTCCACAGGTCGCTCACGCGCGGCGCGGTGCGCACTGGACATTCGACGGGCCGTCCTACGTCGAATTCATTCGCTCTCTTCGAAAACCCTTATCCCCAGACGAGGTCATCACTGCGCCGTCGTTCGATCACGCGCTGAAAGATCCAGAGCCGCATGCCGTGTCTATCTACGCATACCACCGCATCGTCGTCATTGAGGGCCTGTACACGTTCTTGTCCATCGATCCATGGTTACATGGAGGGGAAGAGCTGGATGAGAGGTGGATAGTGGATGTAGCCGAGGGGGAAGCCTTGGAGAGGCTGGTGAAGCGGCACGTTAAGACGGGTGTGTGCAAGGACCTGCAAGAAGCGGAGCACAGAGCTGAAGAGAATGATATGCCAAGTAAGGGACCATTCTCGTCATTCATTCCTTCCTTGACTGACGATCCTTCTAGATGGGAGATTCATCTTGAAGAATCTTCTGCAGCCTACAAAGAGGATACCGAGCGTCGAGGATCCTGTGCTCACGCAATCTCTTTGATTGTGTCTCACATGGCCACTCGTGAATATCACATATGAATCTTCTGCTTGGTATGTATGGCATACAGTGCCTTTGCCTCATGAAAAGTCAGATTTTGCGATTTGTGCGCTCCGTCCCATCATATTTCCTCCTTGTTTTGTTGCATTGTGCATTATGATTGGAATCAGCTGGCAGACGTGGTAATACGAGTATTCAGTGAATTCCCTATTATCTTCTTTATCTTTCGAGGATTTACTATAACTTATTTGTGCAGTGTGCTTTCGGTTTCGACTCGACTCGATGCAAAGAGGCTGCTTACCAATCTGATATGTGACAGCAACGAGCAACGAGTGCCCATATCCTTTCCTTTGCACAAAACCGCCATTTTTGTTGCATGCAGACAATAGATTGGCGAAACAACGGTTACACGCAAGACATCTGCTGAGATCAAGATGTCAGGCTCGGTATGCAGCATGGCCAAGGATCAACTTTGCGATCAAACCTGATCTCAACGATGATTGTTTTCATAGGTATGGAATACTACAGGCACTTCAGGGGGGACGATCAACAACGTTAATGGCAACCTTGTCTATGGTGATTATATCGAAGGTGTTGGATCTAATAGGCAAGGTGGGTTCTTCTACTTAAATCGTTCTAACCTCCACGTGCTCAACAGCAAAGATCAACAGAACTCAATGACCTTCTCCGCCGTCAATTGAAACCTGCTGAAATGGACACATCGGATCGCCCTCTGTGCCTTCCGGGAACTCGAGCGGACATCCTGCAAATCATTCGAGACTGGGCCGACGATCGGTCGTCAACTCAGACAATTCTGTGGTTATACGGTCTCGCAGGCTCCGGTAAAAGCACCATTGCTGCCACGATCGCACAACACTTCAGGGAGCGCCATCGTCTCGGTGCCCTTCTTACCTTCGACCGGGGCGTAGACGAGAGAAGGAACCCAGAACTCGTTGTGCGTACCGTGGCATTTCAGATTGGGCTATTCGATTATCGTATGGCCCAACTGGTGTCTGAGTCTTTCACCCATAATCCCTTGCTTCTATCATCGCCCATTTCATATCAATACCAGAAGTTACTCGGCATTTTACGCTCGCCCATCGAGGAAGCCAGTGACGACTCATCTATCGTTCTCGTTCTCGACGCACTCGATGAATGCGGCACGTCAGACACGCGCGAATCACTTATCAAGCTCATGGTGGCCGACCTTGCCAGCCTTTCTCCTCGCATTCGTGTTCTCATCACGAGTCGCAAAGAGTCCGATATAGAGTACATCTTTGGCGCAAGCCCGCTCATCCGGCACCTCGAGCTTGATCTCACTTCAGAAGTGGTGGTTCAAGATATATCTGCGTATCTACACCACCAGATGACTCGCATTCGCATATCACGGAGGACTGCGAGACTCCAGGACGATTGGCCCGGTCAGGCCGTCATCCAAATCCTCGTCACTCGCACCAACGGTCTATTCGTATGGGCTTCAACCGCTGCGAAGTTCATCGATGGTTACAACCCACGGAAGCAACTCAAACTTCTGCTGGATGGGAATTCAAAGTCGGGGGCCGAGTCGGCCATAGATTCTTTGTATCGCACGGCCTTGATGTCGTGCGATGCCTGGGACGATGCGGGCTTTGTGGCAGACTTCCAGACCACCTTGGGCATCATTATTGTCGCTCGCGTTCCCCTCAGTAGCCCAGCCATAGACGATTTGATTTGCAGCGCTCTAGATGCACTGGACGACTGGCAGCCCTGCGACGTGCTTGTAGGCCAACTGGGGTCTGTTCTCACTTCGGCACCTCATGTGCGGATCATTCACCCATCCTTCGCCGATTTCTTGACAGATCGCAACAGGTGCGGTCGCGAGGAGTGGTACATTCATCCTGGCGATCACAACACGTCTCTCGCATCGAAGTGTTTGGATTTTCTCAGTAGCAAGCTCACGCGGAATATGTGTGGCTTGACTCTCTCCCTTGAGCTGCCTGTCTGCACGCTTCCAGAAGCTGTGAAATATGCTTGCCTCTATTGGACGGACCACGTATGCTCCATCAACTCGCATCACGCGCACGCCATTGCGTGTCTGAAGAATTTCATGGAGAAGCATCTTCTCCACTGGTTTGAGGCGATGAGCATCTTGAAGCGGTCAAGGGATGCGACGTCGATGCTTGATAACCTACATCGGTGGATGAAGGTGAGCATTATCTGCAGCATTTAGTATGTGGCCATACTCAATATGCGTTGTTCTAGGAGCTTTCCTTGGGAGATGATAAACTCCTCGAGCTTGTTAAAGATGCATGGCGTTTGTCGCTACTGTTTGGGGCCTACATCGAAGAGCACCCTCTTTTGGTGTACTCGACTGCCATCCCATTCTCGCCAGTCGGTTCGGCGATATACGCAACATACCATGAACCAGATTCTTTCCCTACGGTGACTGTTGCGGGTGTACCTGAACTTTCTTGGTCCCCATGCCTTCTGACAATCTCTGTAAACCCCGGCGGAGGATGGATAGTGGTAGCATTTTCTCCGGATGGGACCCGCATTGCATGTGGTTCGAATACTGGGTGGGTTCGCGTGTGGGATGCAAGCTCGGGGGCGGAGGTGGCCCCTCCCATGCGAGCAGCGAGATATTCCTCGATCGATTCAGTGGTTTTCTCTCCTGACGGTACTCGGATCGTCTCTGGATCATCTCGTAGCATCCACGTGTGGGATGCAGCGTCCGGGGCCGCCATAATTTCCATCTTGGAGGGTCACAGCGGCCGCGTAACATCATTGGCCTGCTCTGCTGACGGGACACGCATTGTCTCCGGCTCGAGTGATAACACGATTCGGGTTTGGGATGCAAAGTCTGGAGCCGCCTTGCTGCCAGCTCTGAAAGGGAAAGGAAATGGCATAATTTCAGTAGCTTTCTCTCCAGACGACACCCAAATCATATCTGGCTCAGATAACGCCATCATACAGGTGTGGGATGCCGATACAGGAGAAGAAGTGCGTCCAGCCCTGTCGGGACAAAGCAATGGCTCCACGGCCGTCTATTCGATGGCCCTCTCTCCAGACGGCACTCGAATCATCGCCGGTTGCGAAGATGGAACCATTCGGATGTGGGACCTGATTTTGTGCATCGAGCTTCCTGCCTTTCGAGGGCATACCAACACTGTCACCTCCGTGGCCTTTTTTCCCGATAGTAGTCAAATTGTCTCGGGATCGAATGATTTTACGGTTCGGGTGTGGGACGCAAGCGCCCCCGAGAGAGAACCACTCCGCGTCCTGCAAGCACATGTTTCGGGAGGCGTGCGATCAGTGGCCGTCTCTCCTGATGGGACTCGAATAATCTCTAGCGGCGGGCATGATGGGGCAATCCGAGTTTGGGACGCAGAATCCGCACTACAACGGCTTCCATCCTTGCAAGCTGATGACATTGTCTTATGCGATTCAATTGCGTTCTCTCCAGATGGCGCTCAAATCGTCACGGGCTCACGCGATGATAAAGTTCGGGTTTGGGACACCAGGTCGGGTGCCGAAATGTTTCCTGCGCTGCAAGGACATCATGGCTGGGTGTGCATAGTTGCCTTCTCTTCCGATGGTACTCGGATTGCATCGAGCTCCGCCGATGGCAACACTCGTCTGTGGGATGCAGTATCTGGAGCTGAAGTGCTACCCGCACTAGAAGGTCACTTTTTGAAGAGTGTTACATCATTGGCCTTCTCTCCAGACGGCACACGCATTGCTGGCTCGTATGATTCAACCATCCATTTGTGGGATACGCGATCAGGTGCTCAAGTACCTCCTTTCATGAAAACACAAGGTCGAGACAACATTTGTGCGGTTGCGTTTTCTCCCAACGGCACTCTTATTACTTCAATCTCATACGGTGGGAGGCTCCGGGTGTGGGATGCCAGGTCCGGTACTGAGGTTTTCCAGTCATCTCCGGATCGATACGAGGAGTATGAATCGATAGCCTTTTCTCCGGACGGGAGCGAGATATTCTCTCGCGACGAGAATGGAAAAATCACGATATGGGATGCGAGGTCTGGGATCGTGCTCAGGACATACTCTGATGCAAGCAAGGGTCTTTGGCTCTTTCATCCGCTTACTGGCCGGTTACTTTGCAAACGCCCAGACCACGTCCGTATGTCCTCGCGAAGCTGGTCCATATTCGCAAATGACAAGGTCACATGCAAGTTTGCTTATTGCACTCATGCTGGCGATATTATCATCGTAACCATCCCACCCTCACTTTTGGCCACGTCCGGAGAGCAGTGAACGGCGTCCCGTTGCCAGCTTGAGCAATTTTAGGCGACATGTAAATCGGTCTTCTACGCACTCTCATAGCCAATTCTGGCACCAAGCTCTGCATTTACTTCCTACTACAGTCATTCCACGGGTATTGAAACCGCGTTTTCGATATCGACGCTGCCGAGCCAAAAATGCATATTTTTCTGACATTCTTGGACGCTAACCTATGTAAATAAATCCTTAGAATATGATTACAACGAGAGAATAATAAAACTTTGCTGGTTGAAGCGTCGGAGAGAGGTATAAGCAAAACATGAAATTTCGGTGTTTTTCGGTCAATGAAATAGCTCCGAAATCGCACCATTCGGCCAGTCTTTGAGCTCATGTGAGGTTTATTTAATTTTTGAGCGCAACAGTCCTTATTGCATAACGGTTCTGAACAACTTTTGGGTATGTAATTATGTGCTACGATGAGTGTGGAAGCTGGTACAAAAAGTGACCATCTTGCTGCACGAGCGCCACCGAATGCCGAATTTGGCAGCATTTCCTGTACCCGCGTATTGCACCATTCGCAACTCGGGCTTCAGTACACCACTGCCTGCCAAATTTGTATTCCAATATTTAGACATGTATATGAGTGCCATAATGAAATTTTAGCTAAACCGCGTACCTTTAGCTCCTGCTAAGTTCCCGACAGTGCAAATTTCCCTATTAAACACGGACCAGCTGCATCATCAAATAATATTTCCTGGAAATAATTACACTACATTATGCATAGAAGCCCTATAGACATATCGTATACCAAAAGTAACAAGTGAATGTGCACTTTGCGTCCACGAGAGGGCGAAGTTTCATTGCCCGGTGGTATTTCAACACCCGTGGAATGACTGTACGTTCTTTACATTCTTCGTACCCACTATTTTCGTTCAAAAAGGAATTCTCTTATAATTTCTGCTCATGTTCAGTTTCGAAAATTCGATCTGCATAGGTGAAAGTGGATTAGGTACCGAGGACGTTACATATATTAGTTCACATTGCACAAAAATACATCACGACGTCGGTCCGCCCATTGAGACCAATGCAAATCACCGGCGCATCGGTTCATACTGCACGCGTACGAAAATACGGAGGAGTATTTCGAGCGAGGCGAGTATTTGGTGGTAAAGCATGCTTCAGATCTGCGATGGTTTTGTTCAATATTGTTCGATCTCGGATAACGTATTCTAAGGCCCACCTCACAACTTAGTAAATCGCTCATTGGCAAATGGCGTCGGCCAGTCAATTTGGAAGTCCTCTATCTCTACGAACTTTCTCAATTCCGCAATAGCCTCTAAGTCATCTTCCGGCTGAGTCAATGAACTCTCGGGAAGCATGACCTTGCGAATTGGGATGCCGTTGTCACGCAGCGTAGATATTTGTGCTTTTAATGCCAAGACGTCCAATGGCCGGTAGGCTGCTGACACCGCGACGGTATGTAGCTGAGGACAGGGTATCCGGTGTCCGGTATCTTCGTCCTCATGAAGGCCTGGGCGAAGAGCCGCGAGGACTTCAACGATACCAACTTGACAGCCCTGGTCACTCCTAGTAGCGGCTTGACAAGTCAGCCGCTGAATGCTAGGGAATTGGCTTAGGATACCAAAGTCAGGCACTGCTATGGTGACTTGGAGAAGGATAAGGTGCCGCAATGATGGGAAGTGAACCTCTGGCATCTGTTCGATCGGGTAATCTCCTTGTAGCGTGAGGACGGTTAAAGACGCTCCCCATATACAAGGGCCCAAGAAGTGAAGAAAGCCATACTCACGAGAAGAGCTCGCGTGTAAAACCTGTAGGGTTGGAAGCACTGCAGGCAGGCGAGGTAGATCCACTGGAACATAAAGCTCATGTAACTCGAGATGTGTCAAGGATGGCAGAGCCACGAGACCCTCTCGTAATGATGTATATGCATCATCATCATTAACGTCAATATAAATGGATGCCAGGCGCAATGATGTCACCGAGTGAAGAGCGGGAAGACAGAAACGGAATGTAGTGAAGTCAAGCTTGCTGATTTGAACAGTTGTCAGATGAGGGACGCCGGAGGGGAAGAGTGGTCCTGTGAGCTTGAATTTTCTCCATAAATATCTCGTCAACCCTAATTCAAATGATTCCAAGCGAGGAGCTGATTGGGGGAGAAGTGCGCGAGAACCGCGGAGGGCTCTTCCGGATCCACGTCCGGGATGGAAAAGTGCTGGCAGCGTCCAAAGTGATTACCGAGTAGCTGGAGGAGTTGTAGATCTTTGGCTGTGAAGCAGTAGCCAATGTAAATTTTCACAGGCGATGACCTGGATCTGGTTAGAAAAGCGGCTGTCTTTTCTTTTCCTATTTCTGGGTACGGTGTGCTCTCCTTGGATTTGACACACACCGGATAGTCGCCCATAATCGGGGTGTTGCTAGCGCAATGTTCCGCCAGCTGTGTGTGACGTGGGAGACGAGAACCGCAAAGTATGGGCCTTGCTCCTGTGTGCCCGCCTCGAACATCATAGCGAGAACTTCTTCAGGAAGCGATAAGATCGGTGCAATAGAGCTGTGCAACAAGTTGAACTCTAGCTGCGCGACTCCGGTTTGTGCATCTGGCTCGCCCAACACTGTGACGCGGTGCCGCTGATCCTCGTTGATCTGAACCATAGTTTGTTGCGCGGATTCTGCCTATGTGTCAGTGTATGACGGATATGTGCTTGGATCACGCATACCGAGGAAATCTTATGGGATTACAGGACGGAAACGTTGGCGAAGACCAAGTGATGGCCGCAGCCAGTCAAATATTTCTGCGGAGTTGATGTTACATAATCGGTCTCCATCTGCGAGTAGTTTTCAACCCTTTTGAATCCGTTCCAACCTTGCACATTTTCCATGCTCGTATGACATGTTGGCCGAATCTTCGCGACGTTCGCTAGTATGGCGTGTCATCGCCGTCAAGTTCGAAACACCAGATTGGAGTAATATTATATTTCAAAGGACTTTGTTTATGTAAAGATTACCGCAAGTTATTGACATACCCCGCCCACATTTCCTATATTCCTCGGCTGAGATCATGAAGGCGCTGCTGATCCTCAGTGAGTGTTTTCACGGCGGCGCCCGAGCTGTTCGTGGGGAAATAAGGCAGGTCCGTTTTTAACATGAACTCGTTGGGCGGCAGCTTCCCGTAGAGCTAGTAATCGCGATAAGCCGCAACTGTGAAATATGACACACTGTAGAGACTTCAGTGACTGCAGTGCCCCGGTGAGGTCCGGATGAGACGCCGGATGCTACTGCCCATCAGTTTGTTGAGCTCGCGGCCCGATGCTAGCGGTGTGAAGCTGAAAACAAGATGTACGAGTTAGATAAAAACGCTCGTCGCAGAGCACAACATTCCTTACGGATTGGCGGTGTGGAAATAATCGGTATGGGAGTCTTCAAAGTCGCATTCTTGCATCGGCAATAGCTGGCGGTGCTGATCGAGGTGCTGGCGACCTTCGTCAGAGAAAGGATCTTGGAGATGTCAAACCCTCGCTCGAGAATAGATCCGGCTTTCAACAGCTCGTAATTGAGAGTCAATTGGAAGCATTCGGCTCTCGGCTTGGTCGCACCAATGCCCTGGGGGTCGAGTCCGAGCAAGTTGTAGCGTCTCTACACCAATAATTGGTCAGATCAGTCGTCATTCATTTTAAGGGAAAATATACCTCAAGTAATGTGCCAAATCTGCTGTGAAAGGTCTGAGCGTACGGAATACCTGATCCTCGTGGCCCTGGAGCGGGCATATGCATTTATCAGATACTGGCTCGGCTCACGTAAGAAAATGTGAGTAAGACGGATCTCCAGGGTTCAGTAGTATGTTTACCAGCTGCTTATCTGGTGGTGCTGTTGCTGGAAGATGTGACATGGCGATACGAGCCGTTCCAGCGCTCGCGTTGAAATAGTCCTTCGGCACTGTCAAATGGGCGCACTCTTAGATGGTAAGGTCTAGACAAGGCTTCCATGAGACCGGTCCAGTGGAGGTAGTATCGATCGGGCGCTAGAGCAAGGGAGATGCGCAGAGCCGAAGGGGGAACTTGACACGATAACTGCACCTCTGATTCATCCATTCTCTGCTCTGTGAGGCTGCTGCGCTAGTGATCGCGGGTTGGGGAAGGAAGCTTTGCTTCTCTGCATCCAGGTCAGACATTTCTGCGAGGAAACTTGTACAGCTGCTAATCAGTGTCTCTCAGGCTGTAACTTCAAGGAGTCCAAGTCCAAAGTCATTCCGCAGCCCCTGACTCAGACTGCGTGGTTATATTTACTATTAGTAAGCGGTAACCGCAGCTGACAAAAGGTCCCGTTCCGATGGATCACAACTATTAGTATTCTCACAGGAATAAGCAACGCGTACGCTGGCACCTATCGGCACTGACTGACAAACCTCACTGAAAAATAATTCATAGAAGGGACGCAGTAAGGCGAAGTGTATAAAATTGATCAGATGTGAGGTATGAATGTAGTCCACTGTACAGTTTGGTATCCGAAAGGAAGTCCTCTGAGCGATGTAAATGAGAGGATGATGAGTCATCATCCTCTCATTTACATCACTCAGAGGTGCGAGCGGCAATATAAAGGAAGGTAATAAGGGTGCACAGAATGCTACGTAGCCACACGTTTAAAGCGGGGAGAAAGAGGAAAACAAGGAGAGTGATTGGACCAGTGATGATGGTGATTGCAGATGATCTACACAACTGCTGTTCGAGATGTGATTGGAAATCAGAGGACCAGGCGATGCACTGCGATGCAGTGCACCGAGCCAAACACCATCTCCACCAAAAGCCCAAAGACGTCGGCGATATGCATCTCCCTCCGCTCGGCTTCTCCGGCCCAAAATATCGGGACTTGTGTGCACTGGCGCAAATCCATAAACTGGTCCTGATCACCTACGACGTAGGTGGCAATCTGGTCCCAAACCGAAGTAAATTCCCTCGCTGCCCTGTCACGGACTTCCTCATCCGGCACGCGAACCGGGCAGCTGACATCGAGGGGCTTGGCCCACCAAGCGGCGTACATAGCGACGTTCATGATTGTGTATGCGAGTGTCATCACCTCCAAGTTCAATACTGGCAGGTGCTTGACAAGCCGTGCGACAAACTGCATCACACACCATAACGTCTAGACGATTGCAGCGGCCTTGGATAGTGCATCACCTTTGCTTTGGTTCAATATCTCCTCCGTTGTCGGTGGCACAAGGTGGCCGCGCTCCACGAGTTCAACGACGTTTTTGGGAGAAAGAGGACGAATGGACCGATTTCCTTTGTAAAAGTGGAACCCTCCCATAACAACGAAGAAAGCATGCGACATCTCCCAGCTTGTGTTAGATGTGAGGATAGCTTAATACTGCATGTGATCTATTTTAATTCCTGTACATACCTTGATCCGCCTTGCCTACACGCTTTGCAGCGGCCAATAGATCGCAGAAAAGACGAGGTAGGTAAGCCGATAAGCAAAGGAATAAGGAGGGTAGATATGAAGCCGATCGAGGCCATCGGATCGAGTGTCGTCGGCGTGCTGAAGAAAAAGCTGCTCGGCAGCACTTGCACTCCTCCGACGCAATAAGTGGCACCGCTTCTGCGTGAACTTCGCATCGGTGCATCCAACTGCCATCCCCTTCGCATTTCGCGCATTTCGCGTCGGATCTGGTTTTATTGGAATGACAGTGAATGAGTTGGAGTTTCTCGGCGCCCGTGTGGCTCGCTGCAGATTCGTCGAGACTCGATGCTGGAACGACCCTCGGCACCTTCCGCGACATCTCTCGCGTCCTCCTCTGAATTCATAATGATCGCACATCGCGCCTTTCGCGCCTGTACTACCCTCAATCTAGCTTCCTCGAGCTTCCTGGCCAATCCCCAGGCCACCAGAGCTTGGCGCATAGCCCAAGCTCAGGCGTGAGCAAGGCCACCAAAAAAAACGATCCCAGAGTTCCTCTGATTGAGAACGTGAGCCCAGACTCGCTGCGCCCATCTGGCGAAGAAGTTCGTATGACGAGGCGGCTTTCTTTTTGGCGCGGGAATGTGGCGGTGGACAGCGAACTACACACACGCAAGGATTGTGACGATGCAGCTCTGCACGACGTCATCTAGAGTCCTGTAGTTATCAATATCGCTGCATCTTTTTGTGAGGTTGGTGGGCTTGGAAAGCATTGATGAAGTGACCGTGAATATTGACACGGAACGTATGGTTGTGGCGATGGCGCAGGCATCAACACCACTGAGAGAGAGTGCGAGAGCATAGATTGTCCAAAAACATAGAGCGAGCATAGGTGCTTGGTTGATCGAGCGTTACAGAGGCAGAACTGGAATTGAAGGACGAGAACTGGCGCCATATATATGAGCAATGGCCCACAGCAAGGTGCAACGCTGTGGAGTGCCTTATTACTATCTTGCATGTCCAAATCGGAAAATAGACAGTTTCAGAAATTGGGAACTACTCAGCAACTTGGAAAGACGCTCAATCGGAGCGTCTACACTAAATCAGGCAACCGCTAAACAGAAAGCATATTCTGAAGCGTGGTAAGAAGCTCGGTAAGTAGAATTGAGTAAATGAAACGAATGAGAAAAGAACCTGGTATTCCGCAGCATGGTAAGAAGCTAAGGAATAGGCGGCCACAGCAAGGGAGATGCGCAGAGCCGAAGGGCGATGAGGAAGAACACGATAACAACGCTTCTGATTCGCCATTCTCTGCTCCGTGAGGCTGTCGCGATAGTGATCGCGGGTTTGGGAAGGAAGCGTTGCATCTCTGCATCCAGGCCAGACATTTCTGCGAGGAAACTTGCACAGCTCGAGGAGTCCAAGTTCAAAGTCAGTCCGCAGCCCCTGACTCAGACTGCGTGGTCTATATTAGTAAGCAGTAACCGCAGCTGGCAGCACAAAAGGTCCCGTTCCGATGGATCATGAAGGTCATCCTCGGGTCATCCTCATAAGCAACGCATACACTGCAGCTGGCACTGACAAACCTCATTGCTGTAATACTTATAAGTAGCTCTTGGATATCACTGGTGGCTATTATCCGACTTCACCAACCACTATGCCTTCACTAGCCAAGCACGGTTGGAACCTGCACTATCTTCGTCTGCAACTCATCGCGACGCTCCTTCGTACAATTCTTGGGCCTATCCAATGGCTATCCCGACTTCGGTATCAACGCATTACCCCCGGCGCTGCTCACAAACGCATCACTATTCCTTCCCGGGATCAGGGGAGGTCCATCATAGTCGACACCTATCAATCTGAAGGACACGATACCACTAAACCGAGTCCTGTACTGGTCAACATGCATGGGTACTTCTCAGTTATTATTCTCTTGAAACACTCGTCTCATAAATTCCCTGCTAAAGCTCAGGATTCGTCCTGCCCGGTCTAGGAAGCGACATCTTGTACTGCTCGCTCGTGGCCGCTCGCACCAAATGCATCGTGTACGACATCGACTACCGCAAAGCCCCAGAGAACCCATTCCCCGCCGCCATCCACGACATCGAAGACGCCGTCGCGCACCTCGCCGCGCACCCCGCCCAATTCGACGCAGCCAACATCTTCCTCAGCGGGTACTCGGCCGGCGGCAATTTGGCGCTGAGCACCGCGGCCATGCTCGGCCCGGAGCGCGTCAAGGGCGTAGCGGCGTTCTATGGCTCTGTGGACCTCACCAGGCACCACGTCGCACCCGCGAAAGACTACGCCACGGGCGGCGTCATCCCTCCGTGGCTGCGGAACGTGTTCTACGACTCGTATATCCTCCCTGGTCAGCCGCGCGACGACCCGCGCATATCGTCCGCCTTCGCTCCTGCTGCGAGCTTCCCGAAGCACGTGTACCTTGCGTGCGGAGATGCGGACACGCTCTACACACCCGGGAAGGAGCTGGTCCAGAGGCTGAAGGAGGCGGGGCATGCGGACGCGACGTTTGAGGGCATCGCGCGGGAAGCGCATGGGTTTGACAAGGGCGCGAAGGAGGGGACGGAATCTGCTGCGAAGAGGGATAAGATGTACGCGGCAGCGGTGGATATGATCAACCGAGCTGTCGGGACTACTTGAAGTTCTGCATCTTCTTTTTGTGCACCTGAGAGTGCCTTGTACGGGAAGATGCCACTGGGACTCTCCAACTCATTTGTACCGAATATGCATAATCTTCCGAACACTTTCCCCGGTGATCTGTCCTCGTAGCTGATGGCCCCAATTGCCAAATAACTAAGCAAGATGAACCGTGGAATCTTGGAATAATCGATTTGAAAGCGGTATACATTTATGGGACCTAGTTATGCATATATGCCCAGATTGGCCCAAGATGCAGATCCGTATCCCCTTCATCGCGACTATTGACATTTATACGTGTGCACGCAGCGACGAATTCTACAGCGCGTCGAAGCTAATGAGGAATGCTTCATGAAGGGAAGCAGTGAAGGACAGTTGGGAAAGGTAAGGATAACTCAAACCGCCACGCCCGCTATCGCCTCATTTAACATATGTTCAAGCATGAATATGTGGATATACAACGTACCTCATTCTGGCCAAGTAAATCGTTCACTGGCAAATGGCGTCGGCCAATCGACGCGGAAGTCCGCTATCTCTACAAACTTTCTCAACTCCGCAAAAGCTTTCAAATCTGCGTGCGCCTCAGTCAACCAAATTTCGGGAAGCATGAGCTTTCCAATTAGAATGCCCTCGCCTTGCAGCGAAGAAATTTTAGCTGCCAGTTTCGCAACGTCCAGCGGCCAGTCATATGATGGTGAGAATGCGAGGGTACGCAGTCGCGGACAGGGGATGTGGTGGCCGTCGTTCCCGTCCTCGTGGGCACCTGGACCGAGAGCTGCGATGAGGTCGTCCACATCCAAGCTCTTAACATGGCTCGGCTGGTTTTGATAAGTCAGCCGTTCAATGCTAGGGAATTCGCCAAGAATGATGAGATCTGGCTGTATTCCATTGACGTCGAGCAGGACCAAATGTCGCAGTGAAGGCAAGTGAAACTCGCATGCAGGTACCATGCCGGAATTCCAGCGCAGTATAAGAACAGTCAAAGATGCTGCGCGGATCATGCTCAGGACGCTCAAATCGTCGCTTCTGCCACACAAAGACTGTAACGTGGGTAACACTACAGGACGACGAGATGGATTTTCTTCGAACCAACTGCACTCATGCAACTCGAGATAAATCAAGCAAGGCAAAGCCATGAGGCTGTCTCGTAATGTTGTATATCCATCATCATTGCCGTCATCCGGACCTATGTCGTAGACTAGGTTCAATGATGTTATCGATTGAAAAGCCCCAAGGCAAAAGTGGAAGGTACGGAGGTTAATCCCCTCGATAGCAGCGGTTTTCAGATGAGGGAAGCCGGAGGGGAAAAGTGTGTCTTTGAACTCGAAAAGGAAGTCTGAACTGTCTATTGATAGGAACTGGAATGATTCCAAAATAGGAGCTGGTTGGCGGGAGAGGCATGCGAGAGCCCTGGGAAGAGGGAATTCATCATGTACGTCCCTGATGGACAAATGTTGGCAGCGTCCAAAGTCGTTTCCGATTAGCTCGAGGAACTGTAGGTCCTCATCCACGAAGTTGTTGAAGTGTAAATCCATAGGCGACGACCCGGACCTGGCTAAGAAAGCTGCCGTCCTTTCAATTCCTGTTTCTGGGTACAGTTCTTCTTCCATGTCCTCGGACTTGACACACCGAATGGTCGCCCATAATCGGGGTGTTGCCAGCGCAATGTTGCGCCAGCTGTGTGTGATGTGGGAGACGAGAATCGCAAAGTGAAGCCCTGTTTCTTGTTTAAGGTGCGTGCCCGCCTCGAACACCATGGCGAGTACCTCTTCGGGGAGGCACCCGATGGGTGCAACGGAGTTGCACTCTAGCTGCATGACTCTCACTTGCGCATCTAGCTCCTCGACTCTTGCTTGCGTGTCTAGCTCCTTCAGCTGCGGAACGAGTTTGTGCCTTGCGATGCGATATTCCTCAAGGCGTTTCAAGAGCACTGGATGCCGATCCTTGTTGATCTGGAGCATAGCTGATTGACTCGGCGCAATGTCAACGGAATATAACATGAGAACGTGTATGAACAAGCCATACCTATAATGCTTGGGTAAACCGGTGTTCGGGAGCTCGTAGATGGGAGAGCGCCGAAGTACCAGGTGGTGGTTGTCAACAAGTTTCAAGCAGGTTGCTGGCAGGTTGCTGGGCAGACTCGGCACCTTGACAGCGACTTTCCCGTTCGGGGCGCGTCGGACGCCACCTTCTCACATTTTGCCATTAATATGCTTGCATCAAGCTTGCATCCTCCTCTTCACGTGTCGGTGTGCCTCTAGAAACATATAAATCTTCTTATATGAGCTCTTGAAGCTGTATCTCCTCATATTTTCAATCCGTGCACTGGACTCATCGAAGTGGAGGAACCTAAACCCCACTCAGGTTGTAGATATAGAGTCTGTCTCGATCCCCATCATTGCTACATTTGAAATATCTTGACAAAAAGCTGGCGGAAATTCGCTGGCATCGGAGTGCGCTTGCAATTGTCCGCGTCAGAAAACAACAAGGTGATTTAAGCAAAGTTCAAAAGACCTCTGCGGAGAGATAGCCTTTGGATGTGTGCACTGTGCAGTGAGATGCGAGAAGTTAGAAGCAACACCCAGGACAAATATCATGAGAATTCCAGTATGTGTTGACAATGTAACTAACCCAATGCACGCGCTAATAACTCTCTGCACTTGCTTCCCTCATAAATCATTTACATTCGTCGCACCTACTTCCAGACACTCGATGTGGTCTACAGACGAATTGAATTCGACCAGGTACTAGGGACATGCTTTGATTCTTCATTATGAGACTTATACAAATCACCCACGCATCAGTTACTACTACACGCACACTAAGATCAGCAGTGTTAGAAGAGGGGCCCACTACCAGTAAGTACTTGAGCACTTGGTCATAAAGCATACATCAGATCTACGATTTTAAGTCAATATTTGCTCGAGCTCGGATGATGTAATCTAAGACGTACCTCAAGGCTCAGTAAAACGTTCACTGGCAAACGGTGATGACCAGTCGACTCGAAAATCCTCTATCTCCACAACCGCTCTCAGTTCTACCATAATCTTCGAGTCCACTCTGCCTGAGCGAACACAATTTCAGGAAGCATGAGCTTTTGAATTGGGACGCCGTTGTCTTGCAGCGTAGAAAGTTGGGCTGTTAAGGCCACGACGTCCAGTGGCCGGCAAGCTGCTGACACTGCGACGGTATGCAATTGAGGACAGGGTGTCCGGTGTCGGGTGTCTCCGTCCTCGTAAGGGCCTGGGCCGACTCGGAGGGCCGCGAGGACGTCAGCAATGTCAACTTCCAAATCATAATGATAGAGAGGGTTCGGAATAGCCCAAACAATGGGGCCCCGGCAAGTCAGCTGCTGAATGCTAGGGAATCGGCTTAAGATACCAAATCCCGGCGTTTTTCTGGTGACTTCGAGAAGGATGAGGTGTTGCAATGATGGGAAGTGAACCTCTGGCGGATCGTCGATAGAGATATGGCCTTGCAGCACGAGGACGGTCAAGGACGCTCCACGTATACAAGGGCCCAATAACGGAAGAATGCCATACCCATAATGAGCCGAGTCCGCGTGTAAAACCTGTAAGGCTGGAAGCACTACAGGCAGGCAAGGTAGTGCCACTTCAACGAGAGACGCTCGTAATTCGAGATGTGTCAAGGATGGCAGAGCCATGAGAGCTTCTCGAAATGACGGATATGATGCGTAGTCATTATCAGTATCATGATCATAGATATAAATGGATGTGAGGCGCAATGATGTCACCGACTGAAGCGCGGGGAGACAGAAGTGGAACGTATGGAGGCCAAGCATGCCGATTTGAGCAGTTATCAGATGAGGGACGCCGGAGGGGAAGAGTGGTTCTTCGAGCTGCAAAAGTCTCCCTTCTGTCACTGACCCGAACGCAAACGATTCCAAGAGATGAGCTGTTTGGCGCGAGAAGTGCATGAGCACCGCGGAGAGCGTATGCCGGTCCATGCCTGCCATGGAAAAGTGCCGGCAGCGTCCCCAGTGATTACCGATTAGCTGGAGGAGGTGTATATCATCTTGGGCTGTGAAGCCGTGCCGAATGTAAATTTCCACAGGCAATGACCTAGATCTGATTAAGAAAGCGGCGGTTCTTTCTTTGATTGTTTCTGGGTACGGTTTTCCCTCCATATCCTTGGACTTAACACACCAAATGGTGGCCCACAATCGGGGTGCTGCTAGAGCTACGTTGCGCCAGCGGCGAGTGACATGGGAGACGCGAATGGCAAATTGAAGCTCTGGTTCTTGTTTAAGGCATGTGCCCGCCTCGAAAACCATGGCGAGTAATTCGTCAGGAAGTGCCGCGATTGGTGCAAAGGAGTTGTGCAGCACGTTGAACTCTAGCTGCGCGACCCTGGCTTGCGCATCCAGCTCCTCCAGCTGCTGGACGAGCCCGATCCGTGCAAGGCGATATTCTTCAATGCGTTTGAACAGGAGTTGGTACCGGTGCTGCTCGTCCTTGCTGAGCTGGATCATAGTGACTGGTTGCCGTGATTTCTTCTGGCCCCTGTTCGTCTGCAACTCAATTTGCTATGGTGCCACCTAAGTATGTTAATGTATGAAGATTCTATATGCGTGGAAAGCGCATACCGATGGGTATTCCGAGCTTGCAGAAGGCAAAACCGATGGTCAAGGAAGTTTTAAAAGAGGAGGGTTTCTGCGGCTGACGTCCGAGTCGACCGAGCCGGGCTCTTTGCGAACAGCCCCCGCTTACTCTCCGAGTCACAAACTTACATATCAGTGCGTATCTAAAGTCCCCAAATAAATCAAATACCTAGATTAGATTACAACCTAATGGCTGATGATGATGAGGTGGTACAATCTACTGATTTAAACAGATATAAACGCGCAAACATTACAAGAGACGCATCGCGTCGCTGTGTATGGTACGCCGACGGTATTGAATTGAGATGAGATATATATAGCTGCTGAGATATATCATATGGCGAGATGGCGAAATTATTATACGGAAACGTTTGCTACAGCTTACCCTACACTGGAGCCGGGAGTCTATCGATGAAGCCTGGGTTGCAGGGATTAAGCGCACGAGCAGACGAGGGGTTAATGAAAGAAGGTATTCAATTTTGTGAAAGAAGTCTTGCCATATTGAACCTCACGCGGCTCGTGTCTTCACCCCTTATCTGTAGCCTGGAAGCGCCGCCGAATTTCGAACCGAAGTGGATGCCCGAGGAATCGAGGACCGAGGCTGCTTGTTGCGAAAGTCGAGAGATCTACGTAGAGATTGACTTTAGAAGTGTATGGCTATGCGCAGAGTTAGGAACACTCGCATACCCACTGATAATAGAACATCGATAATTGAAATGTGCGTATCAAGTAACTGTCTGCCAGGGCACAGCGCGAGGTCCGATGGTGACGGCGTATATAGAGAATAGCCCAGAGTTCAGTCGGCCCTACGCAGAGGACAAACCCAAGGATGGAAACAACACACAAGCCTGAAGCCGAAGGAAGGCAGAATTGTGGACAGGCGGATGCATAGTTCAGTTCATCATTCACAACTCAGGACGCTTGAAGCTCGCACCCGCAATTCTGGCTCATGAGGGGTTCATGAAAGAAGGCGTCCAAGTTAATGAAAGAAGCCTCGCAGCAAACATGTACCTTGATTTATTGCGACTTGGAAAGTCGCATCGAAGTGGGACGCACGAGGCACGTCGAAAAAGCTTAAAATTGGCAGATTCAGGTCCAATTAGGTGTATGTACAGGTGCAAAGATCGAAGGAGCAAGGCTGTCAGGCTGTCAGGCTGTTAGACTATAGACTTTGGACGTGTATAATTGCGCTCACGTTGACGATGCGACAAGCTAAGTAGAACTATGTCCCAGATCTAGATTGACACGAGGATTCCTAATTTCTCGTTAATATTGAGGTCCACATCGGTAATTAAGCTTGTCCAGATATTGTGCAGATCAGGGAGCCGGCGCGAGTCGAAATATCGAGAATGCATTGACCGTGGACGAACCCCAGAGTGAGGCACCGCAGTTGAAGTCGGCCGCGTCGGCGTCGGCGGTCCGGGTGGGAGTTGGGCGACAGAAGCCCGAGGCCTAAGGCCCATGGAGCCCACTAGAGTGTATTCGCTACGAAATAAATCGAGTTTGAATCAAGTTTGAATCAAGTTTTCACGCTCCACTCAATTCAGTTTCAATTCAGTTGTGATGTCAAACGTAAGTGAAAACTTGATTCAAACTCGATTTATTTCGTAGCGAATACACTCTACTAGCAATTGCAATTGCACAGCCGGCCAAACACAAAGTAGCGCGAGCGCAAGCGGCGAACGATTGGATCGATCGAAATATTGTGTGAAATTCCGTGGAAAACAGGCGGTATCCTGTGCGCGGGCCACCGGTGGCACATGTGCATTGTGCGGGTACCTGGATGATGGATCCTGGGCCTTCTTGGGGCGGAAGCAAAGACGAAAATTTTCAATTTCAAATATCGAGGGTCGATTAGGGACCGATTGGAATCTGGACGCAGATAGCGGAGCGCTAGTGGTGTGTGTGTGTGTGTGTCGGTGGTGATGATTGGATATTGATCCTTCTGGTGACCTCGGTCCTCGGTGTGTCAGCAGAGGCAAACGAACGCGAAAGCGAAAATGAAAAGAAATAAAATAAAATACAATAAAAGAAATGGAGGTGGAAGAGGGGAAAGGGATCCAAAAGGGGGGTAAATTGGCGAAAGGGGGCGCACGGTGATTCAAGTGATCCAAGGAGAGTTCGGGGATGGTGGGTGACACCGCGCACGGCGCACAATCATTCTGAATCCAGATCGTCCAATCTTATCATTCGACGGCGACGCGGAGTTAGGCAACCTGACGGGGACCTCGTTTTAACATCTCTTCGAGCGCGAATAGGTGGATATATAACGTACCTCATACCGACCAAACAAATCGTTCACTGTCAAATGGCGTCGACCAGTCGACGCGGAAGTCCACTATCTCTACACACTTTCTCAACTCCGCAAAAGCCTCTAAGTCTGCGCCCGCCTGAGTCAACAAATTTTCGGGAAGCATGAGCTTTCCAATTGGAATGCCTTCGCTTTGCAGCCGAGAAATTTTAGATGCCAATTTCGCAACATCCATTGGCCGGTTACGTGATGGTGCCAACGCGAGGGTACGCAGTCGCGGACAGGGTATGTGGTGGCCGTTGTTCCCGTCCTCATAGACATCTGGACCGAGAGCTGCGACGAGGTCGTCCACACGCAAGCTCTCAGCATGAGGCCGGTTTTGAAAAGTCAACCGTTCAATGCTAGGGAAATGGCCAAGAATAATGAGGCCTGGCTGTATTCTGGTGGCATGGAGCATTTCGGGGACGTCGAGAAGGACCAAATGTTGCAGTGAAGGAAAGTGAAACTTGTATTCATCTACCATGTTGGAATTCCATTCCAGTATAAGAACAGTCAAATATGCGGCGTGGATCCTGGTCAGGACGCTCATTTGGTCACTGTACCCCCGTAAAGACTGCAAAGTGGGTAGCACTAGAGGACGACGAGATGAACTTTCTTCGACCGAATTCCATTCCTGCAACTCGAGATGAATCAAGGAAGGTAAAGCCATGAGGCTGGCTCGTAATGTTGTATATCCATAATCATCGCCATCATCATCCGGACCCAGGTCATAGATCAGGCTCAATGATGTTACCGATTGAAGGGCCCCGAGACAAAAGTGGAAGGTACGGATGTTAATCCCGTTGAGTTGAGCGGTTTTCAGGTGAGGGACACCGGAGGGGAAAAGTGGCTCTTCAAACTCGAAAAAGGAGTTTGAATGGTCTTCTAATACAAACTGGAATGATTCCAAGAAAGGAGCTTGTTGGCGGGAGAGGCAGGTGAGAGCCTCGGGGAGAGGGAGCCCATCATACACATCCTTGATAGATAAGTGCTGGCAGCGTCCCCAGTTATTCCTGAATCGCTGGAGGAACTGTAGGTCCCCGTTAAGGAAGTTACTGAAGTGTAGATCCATAGGCGACGACCCGGACCTGGCTAAGAAAGCTGCCGTCCTTTCAACTCCTGCTTCTGGGTACGGTTCGCCTTCACAAAACTGAGTCTTGCGGCACCGAATAGTTGCCCATAACCGGGGTGTTGCAAGCGCAATGTTGCGCCAGCTGCGTGTGACGTGGGAGACGAGAACCGCAAAGTGAAGCCCTGTTTCATGTTCAAGGTGCGTGCCCGCCTCGAACACCATGGCGAGTACCTCTTCAGGAAGACATCCGATTGGTGCCAAGGAGTTCTGCAGCACGCTGAACTCTCGCTGAACAACTTCGGCTAGTGCATCTAGCTCCTCCAGCTGCTGGACGAGCCCGATCCGTGCAACACGATATTCATCAATGTGTTTCAACAGGACTTGAGCGCGGTGCTGCTGAGCTTCATTGATCCGGAGCATAGCTGGTTAACACAATGATGTCAATGAAATGTATCATGTAATTGCATGAATATGGTATACCAATGAAGGTTGAATCGTTTGGCACCCGAGAGTTCGAAGACGGGATGATGCTGAAGTAGTAGTCGGAGGTCGAGACCAGGTCAGGTTCCGTGGACTGAACGTTTCCACGAGGTTTTCGGCACAGGCCAAACGAAATTGCCTATTCGAGACACGTCTGACGCCACCCTCTCCCACTTTGTCATTGATATTGTGTTAATATGCTCGCGACTTGCTCATCAAGTACCCGCATGTCTCCAGGAATCCACAAATCATCTCCTTCGAACCCCCAAAGCTATCCTCACACATTTTTAATCCCCACATCACCGGAGAAACAGCGTGATCGATACGCCACACGACCAGTCATGTTGACGTACAGTCTGTCTTGATCCCATGCCGCCTGGGCTCCGTGATTTCTTATGTTCTGCCCATGCATGATTACCCGATCAATAATTTGGCCCATTAATGATCAAAAATAGAGCTATCCATGCAAACACTCAAGATTGAAATTGGAAGCAACAGGATGGACGGCACACCTGCAGTCTGAACGAACTTTAAATTCCATTGTGATAATTAAAGAAGGCCAAATAGACTTTGCAATTAACATCAAAAATAGGCACAATCACCACCTCGCGCGATGTTTGGTCATGCGCTCAAAATCGACCAGCCTGGGTTGCGGGGATTGAGCGCACGAACAGACGAGGGGTTAATGAAAGAAGGTATTCAATTTTGTGAAAGAAGCCTGGCCATATTGAACCTCACGCGGCTCGTGTCTTTACCTCTTTACTTGTAGCCTGCAAGCGCCGTCGAATTTCGAACCGAAGTGGAATGCCCGAGGAATCGAGGACCGAGGCTGCTTGTTGCGAAAGTCGAGAGATACGTGTAGAGATTGACTTTAGAAGCGTATGGCTATGCGCAAAGTCAGGAACAACTCACATACCCACTGATAATAGAACTTCGATAATCGAAATGTGCGCATTAAGTAACTGTCTGCCAGGGCACAGCGCGAGGTCCGATGGTGATGGCGTGTATAGAGAATAGCCCAGAGTTCAGCCGACCCAGCGTGAAGGACAAGTCGAGGGGTTGAAAATAAAAATAAAACACAAGCCTGAAGCCAAAGGAATGTGTAATTGTCGACAGGCAGACGCATAGTTAAGTTCATCATTCACTACTCAGGACCTCGAAGCTCGTACCCGCAATTACGGCTGTCGAGGGGTTAATGAAAGAATGCGTTCAAGTTAAGGAAAGAAGCCCCGCAGACAACATGTACCTGCGGTGCGCGTACCTTGATTTATTGCGACTTCGAAAGTTGTATTGAAGTGGGATGCACGAGATCGCGTCGACGTCGAAGAAGCTTACAAATCGGCAGATCTAGGTCCAATTAGGTGCATGTACAGGCGCAGAGATAGACGGCGAATGCCTGCCAGGGTGTTAGACTATAGACTTTGGACGTGTATAATTGCGTTCACGTTGACGATGCGACAAGCTAAGTAGAACTATGTCCCAGATCTAGATTGGCACGAGGATTCCTAATTTCTCATTGAGGTTGACGTCGGTAATTAAGCTTGTCAATATATTGGCAGATTAGGCGCACAACGCGAGTCGAAAAATCGAGAATGCACTGACCGTTGACGAGCCCCAGAGGAACCCACCTGGACACGACACACAGCCGCGACCGTGTTCCGCCACTGTGCCACCATGATACCGCGTCACCGTGGCACACGTAGATCGCACGATCCAGACGCAGCCCATCGCCACCGCTCACCGTGAATGCAGCTCGGGTGCAAGTGCCCAGTGCCGTCCCTAGTCTGCAGTCTGCACTCATGTCGGCCGCGTCGGCGGCCCGGGTGGGAGTTGGGCGGCAGGAGCCCGAGGCCTAAGGCCTAAGGGGCCCACTAGCAATTGCAATTACAATTGCACAGCCGGCCAAACACAAAGTAGCGCGAGCGCAAGCGGCGAACGAGTGGAACGATCGAAATATTGTGTGAAATTCCGTGGAAACAGGCGGTATCTACTATCCTGTGCGCGGGCCACCGGTGGCACATGTGCGGGGTACCTGGATGATGGATCCCGGGCCCGGGGGCGGAAGCAAAGACGAAAAATTTCAATTTTCAAATATCGAGGGTCGATTAGGGACAGATTGGAATCTGGACGCAGATAGCGGAGCGCTAGTGGTGAGTGTGTGCGCGCCGCTGCTAGTGCAACGTCACGACGATGGTGATGGTTGGATATTGATCCTTCTGGTGCTCGGTCCTCGGTGTGTCAGCGGAAGCAAATGCAGGCGAAAGCGAAAATGAAAAGAATGGAAAGAACATTAACGAAAAGAAGGAAATAAAGAAATCGAGGTGGAAGCGGGTGAAAGGGATCCGAAGGGGGATGAATCGGCGAACGGGGGCGCACGGCGATTCAAGTGTCTCAAGGAGTTCACCGCGCACGGCGCACAATCATTCTGAATCCAGATCGATTAATCTTATCATTCGACGGCAACGCGGAGTTAGGCAACCTGACGGGGATCTCGTCGGGGCTCCTGCGGGCTCCCTCAATTCTCGATTCTCAATTCTCGATTCTCGACCCTCGAAGCTCGAGCCCCTACTTATCCGCGTTCCCTAGCCTAAACGGTGCTTCCAAGGTACTCCTCCTCCTATGGTATGGACAGCACAGCCCGAATCCGAATCGCGGGCGGGTACGAGCATATACGCGCCCACATCCGTCCACCGGAATGTCGATTCGCCACCGAAGCGACCAAAATCAAACGCTCTCGGTGGCACGATCGGTGCGTTGTCAGCGAAGCAGGGGCGCGACATGCTTTGGCGCTACTTTAGCGAGTCTGGCGCGAGCTTCGAATACAACACACCTTCCCGACTCCGGGCGCAGCTGACAGTGAGATTGAGATGTCCGACTCGCGCCCCCACCCGAGTCGCACGAAACGAAAAAAAATCAGCGTTTCGGTGGCGCTGGACGCGAGGATCGCAGTGAGCACTGAATTGAAATATCCGAGTCGCACTGCGCCGCCTCCACCGCCACTCGCCACTCGCCACTCATAATCAGTAATCAGTTGCTAACACTGAACCAGCTGGAGATCGCAGCGAAGCCACTGAATTGAAGTATCCGAGTCGCACAGCGCCGCCTCCACCGCCACTCGCCACTCGTCATGATCAGCGATCAGTTACTAGTTACTACTGTAGGTAGTAAGCATGCATGTACCTTCAGGCGCTATGAGCCAACTCACATCATGTGTAATAAGCGTCGGGCGGCGGATATGATTAGCAGTCGACGAGGGCCCAAGCCCAAGCCCAGTGCCAGTGCCAGTGCCAGTGCCAGTGCCAGTGCCAGTGCCAATTCGGTGGTCGGGGATCCACAGTCGGATGCCTGTCTGGCCGCGTCGCGCGCTCTGGATGTTCTACCAAGCTAGGTGCTTAAACGTTGAGTGTTTGGTGCTACACACGGCTCAAAGGAGGCCCGTCGGCGGTCGGGGTCGGGCCCTCGGGGATCGACCCCACAATACAATGCAAATGCAACGCCCTTCTGCGCGGTCGCCAGTCAGTGCTCGCCACACGCGCCCCAAGGGGGTTGGTCGGAGTCGGGGATTGAATATTGAATATTGGGCGTCGGAGTGTCATTCCGAGTGGCTACTGTACAGTGGTTAGTGTCCACCGTGACTCAGCACCGCCATTCAGTGCTAGCAGTACTTAGTAGTAGAAGTAGTAGAAGTAGTACGCCCCAAACTCGAGGCTCATTGTTTAACAAGTAGAGTAAGTGGCGGGTAGCACTAGGAAGCACCTCGAGGCTGTACACTGAGTCCTGACTCCTGAGTGCGCCTAGATGCGCCTCGCGCCCTTGCCATTACTAATGCTGCTTAGCAATGTTAGCATGAGGCCACCCCAGGGGAGAATATTTCGAAAAAGCAAGTGCCCAGCGGGAACGGGAATGCAAAGTTGGGAACGAGCGACCTGCATTGAGTTGCCGGTGCGGCACTGGAAGGAGCGGCTGGAAGAGGAAGGAAGCAGCATCGTGGTGTGACAGGTCGACGGGGCCGCGGAAGCAAATACAATGGACGCGCCAGGCGGCCGGGCGTCGTCGCCGCATTGGGCACCACAATCAGCCACAATCACACCGTATTTGCACCGTATTGGGTTCTATTCAGCTGCTCCCACCACGCGCTATTCAAATCGGCAATGCACTTTACGCTTTCTGGTCGGAGACTGTGTACCGTGTGGATTGTATTTCCAAAGCGTCTGCAATCCCTTTTTCGCGTCTGCGTGCAGGAACGGCTTTGTCTATCTGGCAGCGCTGCGTGGTCGTGCTTAGGGTTAATGTTGGATGGCAGCGAAGGCGAATGTATTAATTCCAGTGTCATTCGGTCCGATATGTGGAGCGAGGAGGGAGCGAGCCGCAACCTTGCGCGATTCGACGACGCGCCATGCAGGGAGTTCGAGCAGGGGAAGGTGCACACCTGACTCCCGGGCGGTTAGTACGCATCTGCTAGCCTAAAGCGATAATCTGCTGATCTGAAATTTGAATAAAGTATGCTATCGCAGACGAATCTCAATTGGCCATTACGAGAGGTTTACGACACTCGTAGAATTCTGGGCTTCTCCGCTAACGCGGACGCAGGCGGAACTTGTTCTTCTCCCTGGGATCGGTACCGGCGCCTCGTGTAGGCCAGAGCTCTAATCGAATGGGACTTCGCTATATATACTCGAGTTTTAATCCCATGTGGATCACTACTAGTCTGATCACTCCGCAGCCCACCGACGATGGCTAGTGCGACAATCATGCCCATATACACAGACCCCTTTGTCTCGTCCGCCTCAAGGACGCCCAACCCGCACATCCTCTCCCCCGCCTCCCCCTCCCCCCCGATCCAAAAACGCCTGCTCGCCCGCCTCCTCCCGGGCACCATGAGCAGCACCAGCACTAGCGCGATGGCGATGACGACAGGCAGCCCACTGAACAGCCTGCCCTTCCCGGTCCCGCGCACGCGCAAGCGCCCCTCCCTGCCGTGCCTGCGCCTCCCCGGCCCCCCGCGCAAGCTCTCCTCCTCCTCCATCGCGTCCATCGCGTCCATCGCGTCCATGGCCTCCTCCTCCTCCTCGCGCTCGCGCAAACTCTCCGTCTCCAAGCGCGACATCTCGCTCCCGTCCCCGATAACGCCCCTCACGCCGCTCAGCTGGAACCCGCACGCCGACGAGGCGCTCTTCGGCGCGGGGTTTGGCTTCGAGCACCCGCGGCCCGCGCCGACGCCGCGCAAGGGCGAGGAGTCCGACGACTCCGGGTACGCCGAGGCGCTGTACTCGGCCGCGAACGGCATGTCCCCGCACTCGCTCTCCCCGCTCTGCGCCCTCGCCCAGGCGGACGCAGACGCGCGCGAAGCCGCAGAGGGCGAAGCGGTGTCAGAGGATGAAGAAGAGGCAGAGGACACAGAAAACGCAGAGGACGCAGAGGACACCGAGGACGCGGACGACACCCCGAGACCCCTGGCAAGCCCCCCCTCCCCGGCCCCCGTCGACGTACGTGCGCTCTGCTACTTCTACTCCTTCCGTGCGTCTCTCGCCTTTATCGGATGATGTGCTAATCCCCATACCCGTTCGCAGTCCACGAGAAGGCGCTCCCGCCCATTCCCGCCAGCGCAGACGAGGAGCCCGCAGGCGACAGCACCCAAGGCAGCGAAGATGGGCACGGACGCGGCGGGCCAGAAGAGCCATTCCGTGCGCGTGCGCGTGCGGCAGTCGCTGATGATCTCGGTACGCGCCCCCTTGCCGAACGGTAATTCGCATGCTTACGATTCTGCGCAGACGAAGCTGGCCCCTGCGAACCCGCATCCGCGCGCAGCCCACCCCGCGCAGCCCCACCGATCCCGCCAGTCCAACCAATCCTACCAATCCCCCCAACACAATCAACACCAACAAAACCAGTGCAGTCACGTCGCCGCCACACACGCGCAGCGACAGCAGACGCAGGCGCACCCGCACCTACAGAGCCCCCCTTCGCGTTCCTGTACACCCCACCCGCCCGCGCGCCCCGCCCCGCCGCCGCACCCGCACACCCCGCCCGCACGCGCCTCCGCCGCGCGTCCAGCGCCGCCGCCCCCCGCCACGTACTCCCTCACCCAGCTACCGGCACCGACACCGACGCACCCGTACCGGCACGCACACGCGCACCCACAGCCACAAACACCAACGCAGACGCCGACACAAAAGAGGGAGCCGGAGCAGATGCACATCTACATCCCGAACCACCCGTACGCGTCGGCCTCCGCGCTCTCCCTCGCGCCGTCGTTCTACAGCGGCGGGGCGCGCACGCCGCTGGGCGACATCCGCTTCCCGATGCCGCCGCAGACCCCGCACTCGCCGCGCTCGCCGGGGAGCCCGATGTCGCCCGGGAGCCCGATGTCGCTCGCGCCCCCGCTGAGCCCGGCGTCGAGCGCGCCGCTGAGCCCCGTGTCGCCGGGCTGGCCGGCGTCCCCCGCGGGGCAGACGACACCCTCGTCGCCGCCGCACGGGTGCGGGTACGCGCAGGGTGGCTGTGAACGGGAGCGGGAGCGGGTGCGCTGGGACTCGCGGTTCGAGGAGGGGCGCGTGGTCGAGGCGCGGCGGTGGGTGGACAGCCATAGTCAGGTGGGGCTGGTGGAGACGGAGACGGCGAAGGAGCGGCAGGCGCAAGTCGGCAAGGAGAAAGAGAAGTCGAAGGGGAAGGGGCGGTTCGCGCGCATGTGGACGCGCGCGCTGCGGTTGTCTACGCCCAGCCCCAGCCCGGCTCGCGCCGCGCGCCCGGCTCCTGCTGCCCCCGTTACCGAGGAGGAGGCGAGGAAGACGCGGATGAGCTTCATGGACATGTCGCCCGCGCCCGCCCCGACATTTGGGTTCAGGGTGCAGAGTCTGCGCCTCAGGTCGAAAGCGAGCACGGACCTGCTCTCGCCCGTGATGACGCCGCGCGTGTCCGTCTCCCCGCCCCCGCCGTCGCCCACCCCTCCAACTCCGACGCCGGCATCCCCGACCTCGCTGGCCTCGCCCGCCTCCGCCTTCCCCGCCTCCATCCTGACCTCAGGCGCGGACTCGGGGCTCTCGCGCCCGTCGTGCGTCTCGTTCACCTTCTCCGACGCCCCGCGCGGGTCTGGGTCTGCGGACCCGGGGTCGCCGCACACGCCCGTGAGCATGTCGTTCGACTTCCCCGCCCCGCCGCCCGCCGCGTCCCGGTCGTCCTCGTCCTCCCCCTCGTATCCCCCCTCGCCCACCCCTTCGCGCCACCCGCGCCACGCCACGGACTACCCCGGCCCCTACGCGTTCGAGCACTTCCCGCCCGCGCCCGCGCCCTCCCCCGCGCCCGACGCCGACTCCGACTCCGATGCGCCCGCGCCCCTCTTCTCGCGCTCGCGCATGGACAGCACGACCCTCCCCCGCGAAGACCGCGAAGCCGACGTGCAATCCCAGGCGGCGGAGCCCGACGAGGACGCGGACTGGACGCTCGCGCTCGACCTCGCGCTGAGCACGGGGATGCTCATGGGCGCGCCGCGGCCGCGTGGGCTCCGGCGCGAGCGCGTGGACTCTGTGTTCTCGCAGGGCACGGGGGCGGCCCCGCGGCGCGAGCGCATGGACTCGGTGCTCTCGCACGGGCCGGAGGTGGGCGCGATGGACCTCGACCTGTGGAGGCGCTAATGCCCACTGTCGCTCTCACTCGCCCGTTTCCTCGGCTTCGTTTTGCTGCTGCCCATGCTTAAGCTTGGCCTGCGCTCACCCACCCATCCACTCTTTTACACCCTCTTTTGCGATCCCGCTCGCTGTTGTCAGCCATTCCATTCTTTTTGCCCATGCATGTTCAGAACCCGCCTCTCCTTGACTGTTCCGTGTTCCGTATCCCCCTTGTTTATCCATATTACCAAACGTCCAAACTGCCCATTACCCATTGCTTCATCTTCATCGATAGACTCCGGACTCCGTGTAGGGTTAGCTGTACCACACGTATATCGTGCATCATTACCGGTTCCCGTATACTAATTTCCCCATCTCCATCTCCATCTCCATCTCCATCTCGTCACATCTCATGTTTCAGATACATATATCTCAGTAGCTATCTCATCTCAGTTCAGTACTCAGTACTAGGGTTGCCGGCGTACCATACACGCGATGCGCCTTGTAATGTTTGCGCGTTTAGAGCAGTAGATTGTACCACCTCAGCATCATCGGCCTTTAGGCTGCAATATAATTTGGGTGTTGGATTTACTTGGGACTGGATGTGCGTTGATACTTTGTGTACTCGGAGCATAAGCAGGCGGGGCTGATGGTTCTGTTTGCAAAGAGCCTAGTCTCCCGAGGGCAAACACCAGAAAATTTGGATCAAATTTGGATCGAACCTGCGTAAACTCCGGATATAAAAGAGCCCGGCTTGCAGACTTTCGAAATTTCCTTGACCAGCGTTATTGCCTTCTACAAGCTCGGAATATCCATCGGTATGCACTGTCCACGCATATACAATCTTTCCACACTGATATACTTAGCTCAGTGAGCATCATAGCAAATTGAGCTGCAGACGAACAGGAGCTAGAAGAAATCGCGGCGGCCAGTCATTATGCTCCAGCTCAGCCAAGATGAGCAGCACCGGTACCAACGCCTGTTCAAACGCATTGAAGAACATCGCCTTGCACGGATCGGGCTCATCCAGCAGCTTGAGGAGTTGGACGCGCAAGCCAGGGTCACGCAACTAGAGTTCAACGCGCTGCACAACTCCTTTGCACCAATCGCGGCACTTCCTGACGAAGTACTCGCCATGGTTTTCGAGGCGGGCACATGCCTTAAACAAGAAACAGAGCTTCACTTTGCCATTCGCGTCTCCCACGTCACACGCAGCTGGCGCGACATAGCTCTAGCAACACCCCGATTGTGGGCCACCATTTGGTGTGTCAAGTCCAAGGATATGGAGGGAAAACCGTACCCAGAAACAATAAAAGAAAGAACCGCCGCTTGTTTAGCCAGATCTAGATCGTCGCCTGTGGAAATTTACATTCGACATGGCTTCACAGCCGAAGATCAACAGTTCCTCCAGCTAATCGGTAATCACTTTGGACGCTGCCAGCACTTTTCCATGGCCGGCATGAGCCGGGCAGACCTACTCGCGGTTATCATACACTTCTCGCGCCAAACAGCTCCTCTCTTGGAATCCTTTGAGTTCGGGCCATCGAGAAGAGGGGGGTTTTTGAGGCTCCGAGAATCACTCTTCCCCTCCGGCGTCCCTCAGCTGACAACTGCTCAAATCGGCATGCTTAACCACCATACGTTCCACTTCTGTCTTCCCGCGCTTCAGTCGGTGACATCATTGCGCCTCACATCTCTTCATAGTGATAATGCAATATATGCATCATTACGAGAAGGCCTCATGGCTCTGCCATCCTTGGTGCATCTCGAGTTACACGAGTCTTATGTCCGAGTGCATCTCCCTTGCCTGCCTGTAGTGCTTCCAGCCCTGCAGGTTTTGCATATAAGTTCTCGTAATCATGATTATGGCTTTCTTCACTTCTTGGGCCCTTGTATTCATGCAGCATCTTTGACCGTCCTCGCGCTGCAAGGGAATGAACCGGTCAACTGGGCACCAGATGTTAACGTTCACTTCCCATCATTACGACACCTCATCCTCAAATCAGTGCCAGGCTTTGGTATCCTAAGCCTATTCCCTAGCATTCAGCGCCTGACCTGCCAAGCCCCCGCCAGTTGGAGCGGCGTTGACAATAGCTTGCACGTTGGCATCACCGACGTCCTAGCGGCCCTCGGCCCAGGCCCTCGTGAAGATGGAGACACCGGATACCGGATACCCTGTCCTCAATTACATACCGTCGCAGTGTCAGCAGCTTACTGGAAATTGGACGTCGTGGCATTCACCGCCCAACTTTCTACGCTGCAAGACAACGGCATCCCAATTCGCAAGCTCATGCTTCCGAAAATTTTATTTGCTCAGCCGGGTGTGGACCCGGAGGTCATGGCAGAACTGAGAGCAGTGGTAGAGATAGAGGATTTCCGAGTCGACTGGGCAACACCATTTGCCGGTGAGCGTTTTACTGAGCTTTGAGGTACGTCTCAGATTGCGCTATCCGAGCTCGAACAAATATTAAATGACACAATTACAAAACTCGAAGAAGACTTCATCGTCTCTCCTTCTTCTTTCGTTGTTTATCCCCATTCCCCGTGGCATATCATTCTCGTAACCGAAATTACCAACTTCTCCCATCAATATCCAGCCTCCATATACTTAGGGCTATCCGATTCATACCTTGTACTTCTACATTGCTATATATCCCCCTATCTCCTATGATATGATAAGTCTCGTTCCAGTCCTCACGCTCGGGTGATCCCGCGGTTCCACAGTAAGTGGTGCACACTTGACCACTACCACTCCAGTATCTGTGTTCCAATTCAAAATTTAAAATTATGATCGCTAACCGATGCCTATAACAAGTTCTTATGAAGTAGCGACACAACCCCCGACAACCGAAAATAGGAAAGTTCCTTCTTTGCCTCCGTCTCCAAGACCCCAGTAAGTACTCGCACGGGTCCGCAGACATAGGATACTATTTCGAGCCCCCGCCAACATCCGTCACAGCGACCTGCTCTAGAGTATCAAGCATCAGAGGTGCAATGGTGAGCTCCAGAGCAGCCGCTGTAATTGCGGTCATGGGCGTTCAGATAGATACGACTACGATGAGGACTCACCATCACCGTACGCGCAAGTTTCCAGCAGATTTCCAAGACTAGCGTCAGCTCGAGCTATGCTAAGGCTCTCGGAGCTAGTGCGTGCGACGCTCTTGATTTCGATGTTAATGACTGATGAAAGGCATCTAGTGCCGTTGGGATGTGACGATAAGACAAAGAGTGCTGCTGAGCGCCACTATAAAACTCACATTTTGAGAGCTTCGTCCCCGGGTTGGGACGAAGATCTCAAAATGTGGGTTTTATAGTTGCCAACGGGCGGTCTCCGTGAACATGTTACCAACCACCTCACTTGCACCATCGACCTTGACCTCCACGAACAGGTCACGATTATCTTCTCCTGGGTCGCAATTCCATTCAGCCGCCCCAACTGCCACGGCTCATCATGAGACCAACAGCAATACTTGAACAACATTTTGACGTACCAAATAGCGTATATTCCGAGTGTTCATCCAAATCCATGGTCGCAATAGCAAAAGAGGGTTGTTTGTGTTCTTAGCAAAGAGCTCTGGGAATCTAGCAGCGCAGAAAGGGTGGTCAACCGCATCTTTCAGAGTGAACCCAAGTATGCCTAGCGTAGACGAGCCGGAATCCTGTAAAGCCTCGTGTGCCACGCAGTCAAATATGTAGCCGTTCAGGAGTAGGCGAAATGTAATCTCCGAGCCTGCATCTTTCCAAGCCCCCGAAGTTATCCAGGAATACATGAAAGCCCCGGCCCTGAGGGGTGCGTTTTTGCCTCGTCTAACACGTTGCATAAGGTTGCGGTGAGCCAATATCACACTACAGCAGTCAATCAGAAGTTCCACTGCCCACCTTACAATTCCGGCCCATGCTCCTCTATCAGGAGATCAGCACCCCCGAATTCGAAGTGTCTCGCAAGTTGCTCGCAAGTCGGGAGCGGTGTTGGGCCGGTGTCCGACATAGTGCACGTGAGAGGCATGGACCTTGCGATACTTGACTTTTTCTGCCAGTGTCGCCGGCCACTCTGGAGAGAGAGGAAGTGCCGGGGTGGTAGGGGCTGAGCGCTGAAGCTTGGAGACGCGAGCCGCGAGGCTCGAGCAGGCCCCCGGCTTATCCTCACATATGTCCGATCCTTATTGCCTCCTTTGCACACGGATGGCCCTCCATGTTTAAAGAGCCTATGTCCGATCACATGAACGCGTATCGACTCGTCGCGAAATTTTGAGTTACCCCAGATGTTTGATCGATCAGTAAGCACGACAAATAGGATACTGTGGATCAATAAGCACGACAAATAGAGTACTGTGGATCAATCAGCGAAAAACTAGGGTGCTTTCGCTCAGTCAGCACTTTGGGGTGTTTTGAATCAGTCAGCATGACCTTTGGGGACTTTTTGCTCAGTCAGCCTCAGTCAGCCATGACATTTGGGGAGTTTAGGATCAGTCAGCACAACATTTTGGGGACCTTTTGCTCAGTCAGCCTCAGTCAGCAGTAGGAATTGGGGTCCATTGTCTCAGTCAGCAAGAAATTTGGGGTATGTAGTGTTTGTAATACAGATAGATAGTAGGGATTGGGTTAGCAACCAATCAGAGACCCTGGGAATTAGTCCCAAATAGGACATCAGAATTAGTATATAAGGACTAGCTAGATTCAGTTTTTGAGCATGTTTGAATTGAGTTTTTAGTTCCCCCCTCGCTCACATCACCATCAGGTACTTCTTACCTAAGTATCTACCCAGTTACTATACAAGTGTCAAACAGCGTTGACTACTTGTCTTGAAATATACGAATTTTTGACCAACCACATCTGTGTGATTAAGTTAAACCTGCAACGAGTGACTTAGAGTCGCTAAACAATTCCATTGCGTTAAAAGAGAACGTTAGATCCGTGCCAGCATAAGCATTCTGAGCAGCTTAAGTCTACGAGACAGACTAAGTGTGTGTCAAATCAACCTGTCAGGAGCGTTAAGAACCCTTTCGAATAGTGTTTGAGGACATCAAGTACATCCACGAGGATATAGCATTTTTCAGCAGCTGTGGAGCCAGAGGAATGGGTGGCGCTCGCGCGCCGTGAGTAGCGAGGTGATTAGACTTGAGTAAACAATGTCTAAACTCGACTAATCACCCTTCTCACTCACTTGAACGAGCACGTGGAGGTGTAGGAGGGAACGCGGCTTCGCCCTGAATTCAGCGGCGAAGCCCGTTATAAATAAGGTTACAGTTTTTGAGCAAGGGCGTATAGGAGCTATATAAAGGTAGTAGAAGGTAGTTTCAAATGGAGATAGGATAGATATTGGGAATGCGCGCCCTGAAAATCAGCGACGCGTAGTGTAGGTTATGAGTAATAGGAAGAAGGTAGGTTAGAAAGTAAAAAGAGAATGAAGTATGATGATGAGAAAGTGAAAAAATGGGATGCGTACAGGTCAAGCAGGAGGAGGACGAGGGCCATACATCAGGGCCGCGAGGAGTACAGGGTGCTGTCGTATGTAGATCTGAAAAGTGTCTGATGCCCAGCGTCCCACAGCCTGAATGATATGGGATGGTATTCCGGCCTCCGCTAAAGCTGTGGCGCCGCCGGCCCGCAGAGAGTGTCCTGCCACGTCCGGATCCGCGAAGTGCTTGCGGAAACGAGCCATAAACCAATTGCGGGTGGGTATGGAGCCGTCTGCACGTAGCCAGAGCGGCTGGTGGTATGGGAAAAGTCGGTCGCGAGATGAGAGATACCGGGTGAAGGGTGCCAGTGGGTCATCAGCAGTGTGTGATGATTGAATGATGATGCGGTTGCCTTCAAAGAAGCGGTCTGCCTTGTGACCTGGTAGGAAAAACGAGTACGAGTCACCTAGAAACTCCACGGAGGCTCTCGGAGTTATCTTCCGTGGGTCACGGAGCTCGATTTTGTCCGGGCAGACCAGCTCTCCCAGGCGCATAAGACCGAAGAAACCGGTGAGCAGTATGGCGAAGAATAAGCGGTCGTCGTGATTTGTTGCCGCTGCATATTTTGGCCGCAGCGCGGCTAGTTCGGAGCGGCGCAGAGGTCGTTTGCGTTTGGTGCCTACAGATCGTAGCTTCTTACAGCCGCGGAGCGTGCGTGACATGAGAGCACCTCTGGTGGCGAGTCGGATGTCGGGGAAGAAGGGCTCGAGTTGGTTCGCGATCCCGGATAGGTATGAGGCGACGGATCTGGGGCTGATGTGATGACACATGAAGACCACGTAAAGGCTGAGAGTGTCCGCGGTGGGGTCGATAGGGAAAGCATGTAGGTTGCAGAAAGAGATGTAGGATTGTAATGCGGAAGTGTAAGTTGCGACAGTCGATGGGTCTATGGCGCTGCCGAGTGCGATCATACGTTCGTACTCGAGGCGCTCACGTGTCCAGGCCGCCCTGGTAGGCTGCCTGGACGAGGTTGCTGGTAGGATCATAAGATGCGCGCCCCCAGCGTCAGTCGAGGGGGTATGAATTGGTGGATGACGAGCCCCGGCGCGGCTATGCTCGCTGCAGCGTTCTCGAAACGGGAAAGTCGGTCGGCGACGACATTCTCAACCCCGGAGATGTGTAGGACACGCAATTCTGCGCAGTAAGTATGCAGCAGGTCGACCACCGTCGTGAGAAGAGGATTGTGTACTGCATCCGCCCTAAGGGAATTGAACATGTCGACAGTGTTCGAGTTGTCCGTGTATATCGCCACTCGCGAAGGCGGTGAGTCGGGTGTGGTGAGCGCCCAATGGAGTGCTGACACGACTGCGAGCGCTTCCAGGAAGAATATGCCACGGTCTCCCCAAACTACGAGGTGCTGGAAACCTCGAAGCTGCGCCGGTGACCAGTATGCAAGCCCCTCGGGGCACGCGTCTGTATACAGGGTTATATCGGCATCCTGTGGTCCCCATTCACGAGCCGAGAGTAGGTGGATCCCCTCGGATGACTCGAGACGATCAGCAAACCAGTTGAGCTCGCGGGAGAGTGTCACACTGACCCAAACCGGCTGCTGTGAGTGAGCCTTCTCCGCCATCTTCGCGTACATGGCTGAGAGACCTGGGCGCAAGAGTGGGTCAGTGTTGAGGGCCCAGTTCATACTCCCAGCGAGTCGCATGAATTCGCGCAGCGGGCGCCGCTGGCCAACTCCGGAGAAACGACAGATGGTAGTGATTAAGTCGCGGCGAGAGTCGGCGGGCATCGTGATCGTCATGGCGTTAGCGTCAACCTCGAAGCCGATGATGGTTAACTGTGCACCATAAACCTGTTTTGCCCGGCTGTGCGGAATACCGAGGCGATCCCATAGCCGCAACAGGCGGGTTTGCTTCTCGGGAAACGAGGTGCTGTAAGGCTCGTACCACAGCAGGTTCCCCTCGAAGTCCCACCCGAAAGCATCATCCACGTACGCAAATAGCTCGAGGATGTGTTCGATGTTGATCGCGATCCACATAACGAGCCCGAAGAAGGCTCCCCAGAGCCCGCCTGCACCGCGCCACCCGAAATTGTTGCAGCGGTCGACGTGCCGCCCGCCCTCGATGGTCACGATCTGGTAGACTTGCCAGAGTGGTGACATGGGCAGCAGTCGGTAAGCCGTAGATACATCAGATTTAAATAATACAAGGCGAGTGTTGGGGCCGTGAGCGGCACGTGCACGAATGAGGGAAGCACCGAGGTGATACATGTTGTCTAGCGGGACTCCGACCCGGTCTCGTGGGATTAGAGCATTCGGGGCATACAGCCCATCGCTCCCGTCGATGACCATGCACAGCTTCTCGGAGTGGGGCTTAGGTACCACCCAGATGGGGATGCTGGTCATACCGGGCAGCAGGTCAGGGCCAAACACGGGAGAAAAGCGGCGTGTGCGTATTTCCTCGTCCCTCTGTTCTCGAACGAAGGCAGCATGTGCTGGGACCTTGGGTGGTGCATTGGAATTGTCCCAGGAGATAGGACGGTCTGAGTTCTCGCCAGCCCAAGGCCAGAAGCCCTGCTGCAAGCCATCACAGACCGAAAGGACGAGCGGCTGATTTGGGTGTGTGCGTAGGAGAGGCTGAAAGGCCTCGACTCTGATGGGAGTGACAATACCGAAAAGGAGTGGATGGCGGCAAATGGTGTCGCGCGCAGCAGCATTGGTATAATTGGATGATGGAGGAGGCATGAGGGGTAGCATGACCTCGGTGGACTCGGCGAGAGAGAGCCGCGATGTGCCGGCGTCGTCAGTCCAAAGGAGATCCCGGGCGTAACGGGGATGGTGCGCCCACTTCGCAGCGTAGGGAGTGCGCTCATCTCCTGCGCTGCGGCTGAGTGCAGGCTGCAGACGTGTGTCCTCCGGTACGACAGTTTGAGCATATGTGGGCGTAGTCGCAACCCGCATTCGTGTTGGTGCAGGTGCCGGCATTGAATCGATTGCAGGGGTCGCGCCTGCGAGGCTTCGCTGCGCCGGTATTTCCTGAGGATCTCCCCGACGTCGAGCTGGAACTGGCAGCGGCAGCGGCGCCTGCACCGCTGATCCAGAGGACGTGTAGGTCGGCGAAGTGGTGACTATCGGTGAGGAGGAGGTCCCAGCGCTGGCCAACGCGAATGCGGAGAGCGCGGTCGTACTTGATGACACGGTCGTGGAGGTTTTCGGCAAAGGAGGTGAATAGCGAGCTGATGTGAGTGGCGTACTCGCGAAGTTCGCCTTCCCGGTGGGGGAACACGACCTTGGTCGCTTCGACTGTAGCAGACCAGGCGGTGACCCACTGTCCGTGAGACCCGACTGTCTTGGTCGACTTGACTCCTCCGAAGACAAAGTCGAGACCATCGGCGAAGCTCTCGGTGCGGCGTTCGTCGTGCGAGATGGTGTACATGCCAGAGAGGACGTGGTCGAGATCGACAGCCTGCCCGGCGAGGATGTGGACCCACTCCGAATCTGGGAATTGCGGGAGTCCAGGCCTGTTGTATAGGTCTGCCTTGACGAGCTTGGGGTCCGCAGAGATATTCTTGAGAATAGACTGGGTTTGGCGGACGGAGAAGGATAGGGACGGGGGCGCGATCCTCTCGCGGACGGCCCATGGTAGTTTGTCGAGGTCGACCTTTCTCCTAGTCGGAGCACGAGCGGTGTCGGCGTCTGAATCAGGGGATCGCTCACGCTTATCCTGGAGAGCAAAGGACAGATCGTCGTCGTCGGACTTGTCGCTCTCGTGCAGGGATTCGGCGATTCCTCCTCCAGGGACGTTGTCTCCTTCGCGACCGCGAGCTCCCTGCGCAATTGCTTCTCGGCGGAGGAGGTCAAAACCGTCGAGAGTCATGATGTAGGACCCGAGGGCGCCGACGTAAGTCTCGCGTTCGAGAGCAGAGCCGTTGGCTCCGGGAAGTGCTGCTTGGAGCTGGAGTATGGCGCCAGTCTTTGAGACAGTGCCAGCGCGGAAGGACTCGGTGATAGCGAGACAGGTTTGCGTGATTGCGCGCTCGGCTTCTCCCTGATTCGGCGGTGGCGAACCATTCTCGGTGTCAGGCATAGACAGTTTTACTGAGAGTTATCGATGGGAGCGATAGCGACAGGTATCAAGTAATATATTTAGCTACAGAGCGCTCAGATGTTAGTACGGGGCGCGAGGAGTAGCATGAAATATAAGTACATACCCAGAAGTTCGCGAGAGTGAAAGGCGGGGCGCAAATCTTTCACTCTGGGAATCTCTGGGTCTTAACACAGACGCAGGAGCGTGGGGTGGAGTAAGTGAGACATTGATCAGTGTTGCGCTGGCGAGAATAGCACAGGTGATACATCGCGCAGGCACGGGCGGGGCACGGGGCCCGCGAACGCATGTGAAAAACTCGCGTGCCTGCGCGGTCGAGAATAGACTCGAGGGAGGCTGTGGAGCCAGAGGAATGGGTGGCGCTCGCGCGCCGTGAGTAGCGAGGTGATTAGACTTGAGTAAACAATGTCTAAACTCGATTGATGTCAACAGTCAAACGACTGGGCGTAAGTTTCAATTGAGCCACCCACCGTGTGGGGTCGACCCTTCGTCTGCTGACAATGGATTTATACCGGAGAGTAAATCAGAGCATATTTTGTAAAGTTTTGAGAGGATAGGATAAGATAGGATGAGTTGGGGGATGTGGAGAACATGAGGCGCTTAGCGCGTGTCACGTTTTCCTTGCCTGGCGCTGGCAATGTGGCATGGCTGTCCGGCGGCATCAATTTTAACACGCAAATGCAACACAAATGCAATAAAATTTTAAACCAGGAAGCTCGAGCACTCATATATGGTACATTGTCTGCTAGTTATGCAGCACGATCAATCTGTAGCATTACTTAACTTCGCTGTTTCTGATTGTCTCTATCCGCCTTCGCCTGGGCAGCGGCTTCGAGTTCCCCGAATGTCCCGCTCTTCATACACATAGTTCTGAAGATACCATCCGGCTTGTTAATCAGCGTAAGGGGGGTGTCGAACTCAGCAATCTACACGTTCCAAGTTAACAAAGTGGCTAGGAGAAAGTGAATGAGAATTAGGACCTTTTCCTTTTTCCAGGCGGTTGGGGGGTTGTTATTGGTTGCCGTTGGGCAACGGTTGGGCACTTAATTGGGGTTCAGCACGTGTGCATGTTCATTGGAATACCTCATACCAGTCAAAAGCAGCGAGTCGTTGAATTCCTCGCGAATAGTCGCTTGGATTTTGGCATCCGTAGCAAAATCGATGCTGCTCGTTGCTTCGTCGAGGACAATGACTGCGCTTCGACGCAGCAGTGCACGCGCCATGGCCAACAACTGCCTCTGCCCCTGAGAGAAATTCGTCCCTCCGGCGGATACTTGCGTGTCCAGCGAAACTGTTGCCTTTGCGTCGATATCGGTGCCAGTGCTCGTGATCGACATCGTCGAAACGGAGCCTTCTCGCTCAGTGCCGTCTGGAGATGCGGCTCGGGATGGTTGCCGGGAGCCTCGTTGAGACTGCGCTGCACTTTCGCTTATCATTTGCACGCGGTACAGAACATCAAGGCAGTCGTTGTCGGAATGTTCGCCTGCGAGAGTGCTTAGTCAATGGTCTCCCGGAGGGTGGCAGTGAACTCACCGAAGGGATCCAAATTGTCCCGCAGCGTGCCCGAGAACAGTGTAGCATCCTGAGGTATGAAGGTCTGCCCAATATTAGTTCGTGGCACAATACCTGGCGTGGGACGGTCTACTCACAAGGCGTGACCGCAAGTCGTGAACGCCGATGGTCGATATATCGATACCGTCAATCAGGATGCGTCCACTGGCTGGATCGATCTACCACAGCCCAAACGTAAGAAAACGCGTCGTGGTAGCAGTGGTGGTGTGTAGAACTCACGAAACGCAAAATGCTCATTGCTAGTGTCGATTTCCCACTGCCTGGTACAAGGCGTCAGCGACAACCAAACGCATGTGTGAATGGGCGCTTACCAGTTCTTCCGAGGAGCCCAATCCGCTCCTTCGCCTTGAGCTCAAAGGAGACGTTGTGAAGAACCGCCGGCAGCTCTGGCGCGTACTTGATGGTCAAGTTCTCCACCGTGATCAGGGAGTCTTTGGTGGTGCTCGACGGCCAGTACGCCGGCGGGCGGTTCGACTCGATGATGGCCGGAGGCTCTTGCGGGAGGTCGAGGTACTCCACAAGCCGTTCCACAGAATTAAGATCCAATTCGAGCGCGGTCCAGAAGCGGCAGGCCCAGTAGATGCTCGACGTGAACGACATGGCTGAAGTCATGCACAGTGCCGCGGTGCCGGCCTCCACCCAAGAAGACAGACTGAGCAACGTGGTGATTAGTACAATCAGCGCACCCAGGGCATCAAAGTTGAGCAAGAGCCATCTGTTCGTCATCCAGAAGGAGTACCACATCTGCGGAGATCATTAGACGAGATTGAGCTGAAAGCAGCGCCAGTCATACCTTTGTGGTCATATCAATCTGTCAAGTGGCACGGTAAGCGTCGGTACGCGCAGAAAGTCTGATGTATCGACTTGCCTTGGAGTGTAGATCGTCCATGAACCGCTTCTCGGATGAGAACGCGCGGACAGTCACGATACCCTCGAGAAGCTCGCCGAAGCCGCTAAATATGGGCGAGCGGGTGTTGGACTCCATCCGTCGCAGGTCACGTCCCGTCTCCAAGTAGCCTATAGCCAAGCGGCGATAAATCAAGCCCACAAGGAAAGCGGGGATGAGGAAAACAGGGAAGAAGTAGCTGCGAGATGATGTCAGCATCTTGCCGTCTATTGTCATGGAGGTGGCACTTACGCCACTGTCAAGATAGCAGCGAAGAAGGTGGCCAGCGATCCATTGACAGCCTGCAGTGAACCAGCGAGCGATTGATCGATAGTCATGATGTCCTGCGGAACGAATCTCAGTTATAAGGAACCTTGGGCACGGAACGGAACAGACCTTTCCAAATCGATTGAGCATGCGGCCTTGGGGAGTGACATCCTAAAAATGCATCAGCACACGCTGTAACGCAGATGTGGGGGACTCGAGCTCACATGCCAACGCATGGTGGCACGGACCACCGCCAATAACAGACGCTTGAACAAAAGCCGCGATGCCCGCAGAGCGCCCGTGTACTGCACAATGGTGGACAGGATAGAAGTGGCCGCTGCCATAAATCCAATCATGGTGTATATTCCGACGTAGAACAGCGGATTGTCCTGAGCCCTGGGCAGATTGTAGTCGGTGGTGGATACGTCAGTTGGGCGGAGGAAGTGCTGGTAGTGGTGGTTGGACAGCGATCCGCCAAGCGCCAACTGATGCTCCGCTGCGGAGAACGCGCTGTAGACGGCGGTCTGGTTGTAGTCTTTGCCATAGGCGTTGCCCCACTGCCTGATCCAAAGCTTCTCGCCGACGCCCAAGAGCTGTGCGACGACAATGAGGACGGTCAAGATGCCCCACGTCCAGTACGACCTGGTGAACGTCAGCGGCCGAATATCGACAGCGGGTCTTGGGCACTCACGAAGCTCTCAGATACGTATTGTAGATGGACCATTTAACGGCGCCGTATTCCCTAGCCTCGTCCTTGATCATCTTCCGCGGTTTCTTGGCCGCTCCAGCCGGCTTGGCCTCGGCTTCGGCTTCGGCCTCACCGTCCAGGTCTGCGGCAGCATCGACAGCAGCATCAACAGCGACAGCCTCCTCCTCCTTGAGCACCTCGACAGCTTCGTCGTGCGCGATATCGTCGAGGACGCCCTGGCTGCGCAGCTCCTCGACGGTGCCCTGCGTGTCGATCCTGCCGTCCAGCATCCGGACCAGGTAGTGCGTGCCCGGGAGCACGAGCTCGACGTGGTGCGTGACCAAAATCTGCAGTCCCTCGTCAGGACGGACAAGACGCACGAAAGGGAGGCAGACTCACAACCGTGCGGTGCGCGAGCAGCGGGCCCTGGAGCAGCTTCTCGAACAGGAACCGAGACGTTTGGCTATCCTGGGGTCGCATACAGCGTATCAGCCACCAGCGCCCGCATAAACATAAACGCACCGCGCACGTACCACGGCGCTCAGCGGATCGTCCAGCAGCACGTATTTCGTCCGCGCATACACCGCGCGGGCGAGGGCGACGCGCGCCTTCTGGCCGCCGGAGAGACTCACCCCGCGCGCGCCGATCTCGGTGTCGTCGCCGTCCTCGAACATGCCCAGGTCCGTCTGCAGCGCGCAGCACTCGATGACATCGTTGTACCGCGCCGCGTCGTACGGGTAGCCGAAGAGGATGTTGTCCTTGATCGACTGGTGGCGCAGCCAGGGCGACTGCGCCGCGTAGGAGATCGCGTGCATGAGCCCGTGCGCGTCGACGCGGGACGGGTTCTTCGCCATGATGATGCGCCCGCCCGGCTGGAGCGTCATCTCGCCCAGCAGCGCCATCTGTAAGCAATCAAGCAATCAAGCACATGTCAGTCAGCTTCGGCATCGCGCTGTGATAGCTCTGGGAGCGCGTACCAGAAGCGCGGTCTTGCCACTCGCGGTGGGCCCCGTGATGCAGGAGAGCTTCCCGTCGGGGAACACGACCGAGATGTCCCGGAGCTCGAATTGGTGGTCGGCGGCCTCGCTGCTGGTCGACGCCGTCTCCGAGGCCACAGCGGTGGCGTCGCTCGCGACCCTGCTCGGGGACGGGGACTTGGCGGCGGTCTCCTGCGCCGCGTCGACCGCGTTCCACCTGAACGACCCGTGCTCGATGCCGAGCGCCGCGTCCTCGTCCGCGGCGGCGGGGCCCGCGTTCGGCCGCTTGAGCGTGGACACCTGGGCACTGACCTCGTCTTCGTCGAGGTACACCGCGATGCGGTCGAGTGCGATTTTGGTCTGGATGCAAATTGCGTCAGGGGGAATGGCGACGGCGGGGATGGGGATGCAGCGTACCTGGAGAATCTGGACGATCCACGCGGGCTAGATATGTGTGCGTCAGCAAGTGGCCGACACTGGCCTATTGGAGGAACATACAATGACGTTCAAAGGAGCCCTGTACCGCGGCAATCAGCATCCATCCCGCTCGCATTCGCACCGGCGAGCCCACTCACCTAATCATGTTGAACAGCGCGATAGCCTATCAGCATACCAAGCACCGCGTCAGACACTTCCGCGCAGACAGCCGATGGGAGCACGCACCGTGAACGCGATGCTGACGGTCAGCTCGTTCCCCTGCATCACAAACGTGAAGAACCCCACGCACGCGACGAGGATCGGCGAGAGGATCCACAGCAGCGAGAACATCACCGAGTTCATGCGCGCTGCACACGCCACAGATGAGATCACGCGTCAGCACCGCGCCATATGCATCTCGCCAGTGGAAGGGAGAAGGGGGAAAGGGGAGAGGGGGAGAATGGGAGAAAGGGACAGGGGGAAAGGGGGAGAGGGGAGGGCGCGGCACGCACCCTTGATCATCCACTTCATCTCGACCTCGCGCGCGTCGAGCGCGCGGCCGATCCACTGCTCCTCCCACGCGAAGAACTTGATGAACTTTACCGCGGCGACGAGCTCGTTGATGACCGCCATGCGCTTGTCGCGCGACGTCGCCGCGCCCTTCTGGATGCGCACGCTGCGCTTCATGAGGAACGAGTTGAGCGGCCAGCCGACGAGGAGCACGAGGAAGCCCGCGAAGGCGGACCAGCCGAGCAGTCTGCACGGGGTCAGCAATGTGCGCGTGCGGTTACGGGTGGGGGAAGGGACGTACTGGTAGAGGAAGATGCCGGCGATGAGGATTTCCATGGGGGCTGGTGGGGTGGTCAGTGTTACTGTTAGGGCCCGCAGGACGGCTGCGGATGCTCACCTCCGTACAGGAAGTACGCCCCCGAGATCATCTGTGCAATCTAAACCAACCAGTCAGCATACACCCACTCACCCCACCACGCATACGCACCCGATTCGCATCGCCCGACATCAAGTTCACGATCTTGCCCGTGTTCGCGCCCGCCTTCGGGTCGTCCGCCGCGTCCTTCCTTGCCTTCTTATCGCGCGCGCGCTCCTCCGCGCTCTTCCGCCGCTCGCGCGCCTCGTCGGCCTTGTCCGCGTCCACGAGCCCGCTGAAGTCCTTGCGCTTCAGCGCCTTGTCGTAGATCGCCGCCATCAGCTGGCTGCGCATGCGCGTCGCCGCGCGCCGCCCGAACCACAGGTGCTGCACGTCCGCCTGCGCCTTGGCCAGCTGCGCCGCGAACGCGAGGCCCGCGTACACATATGCGCGCGCGCGGTCCTCGGGCGTGGAGTCTGCATCGATCGCGTCGAGGATGCGCTTGAGGAAGAACGGGCCCGCGTAGGTGAAGACCACGGACACGTACGTGAGGCCGAAGTCGATGAGCACGTCGAGCGCGTTCGCGGCCCACAGCTGGCGCAGCAGCGAGGGCCGCGCGGTGCGCCCGAACTGGATGAACACGGGGCGCGACTGCATCGTGGGCGAGAGGTCCCACACGTCCTGCTCGTGCAGCGTCGTCGCGGTGCCCTGGGGGGATAACAGAGAGTGGATAGGTTAGATGGGCGATACATTAGCATTAGGGGGCGCGGGGGACTTGCGAGTTGGACGAGGGGGTACACCCACGCAAAGGTCATCCACTTGAACAGCGTCGTGTAGTCCTCCGGCGTCGCGGTCTTGCCCTGTGCGGCACCGATATCAGTATGGGCACACAGCACGGGGTGCGCGCTGATGGCACTCACGATGGCGCCTTCCTTGACCCGGCTGCTCGGCACGTCCATGGGAATATCCATCACGACCGCCAGGCCGACGAGCACGCTGGCGACGTTGGCCGCGAGGCCGGCGAGGGCGAGCGGGGCGGCGGGCGGGCCGTCCAGCACGTAGTGGGTGTAGAGCACGCCGCCGAGCAGGAGCGCGCCCATCGCGAGGTGCGCCGCGAACAGCGCGAAGAGGTCGTAGGGCGGCGTGGCCGGCGGGCGCAGGAGCGGGCGCAGCGCCGCGTATATCCACGGGAGCGCGAGCACGTACGGGAGCGCGGAGGAGGGGTGGAACGGCTGCGTGACGAGGCGGTAGGACGCGAGCGCGAGCCAGGAGAGCGGCGGCGTCGCGGTGACCTCAATCTCGACCGCAGAGGCGTCGTCGGATGCGGCGTCGAGCGCCTCGGCCTCGTGGAGGGTCAGGAAGCGCTTGAATGTGTTCACGCCGAGGATGTTTTGGACCGAGGCGGGGATGGATATGGGTAACTTGGAGACACAGAGCAGGAAGACTAGCGCGGCGGGGAATATGGCGGCCCATGATTCGCGGATGCAGGGGTCTGCAAACTCGAAAGGGCTCGGGGAGCCGGGGCAGAGATTCATGCTCGTCGCAGTATCAGTCAGAGCTTGGGGGATAGGCGCCAGCGTGCGTGTGTGCATTGGTCAACGCCCTTCAGTAACAACAAGCGTCAACAAAGGTCCACATGGATCGCTCCTCAGCTCCTCGTGCTCCAGTTGATGCCGGAATATATAAGTTATAAAAATACTATCCTGAACATGAGTTGACTCACCTAAAGTAAGACTTAGTCCTCTCGTCGGCCGCAACTACTTCGCCAATTCCTTCATTTGCAGTGCCCGCTATACACCTGGAAACGCACTCTGGCTTCAAACTGCTCGGAGAGATGGGCCCTGCTCGCCGAGCGCTCCGAGCAATGAGAGCACTGAAAGCATTGAGAGCTCGGCAAGCAGTGACTGAATTTGCCCATTTGTTGATGCATAATAAACAACCTTGATTTCCCCGAGTTACGTAGCCACAAGCTTACGAAGTCACACATTGCCTAGGTTCTTCGGCATGCAAGTTATCTTATCGGGTGGAGATCGAAAAGCATTTTGTACTTGGCGAGAGAAAAAATGAGCTCGAAGCTCCATATCCATACACAGCACCATCCCAGCTCCCCGACCATATATAACTGGGGCCATTGTCTCCGCAGCAACTTTCCATTCCCTCTTCTTTCCACCCCCCTTCCACTCTCGCTGTGCACTGCACTCTTCCTTCACGGCCTTAATTTTTATTGATAGATATTAAAACTCGCACTGGTGTTATTGTATGCGTCCATTGCTCCGATTCACATCCCACTTTCACCCAGTCTCGCTGTCATCTGCAACAATCATTGCCCATGTGTCCGCAGACTCCAGAGGTCCGCAGCCGCTTAAGTGTCACAGTATTCGTGGATCACTTGCGGGCTGTTTCTAGTATGTTATCACAATATGCGTAGTTCTACTGTACATACATTGAGAGTAAAATAGCTTAATTTACAGCTTGTAGCTCGAATGTCATTTTCCTATTTTCAACTAACGGAATTCATCGTCACCACCGTCACCGCTTGCCGGTGCATGAATTGAAGACAAACGCACCAGTTTTGTGATTTTACGCAATTGAGATGCTCGGCAAATGGTGTGATGACAGCTACGTATGCTGATATACGTGAATGTTGGGAGCATCGAGAGTGCTGAGAGCTCTGGCTGCTCTGGCTGCTCTCCGAGTAACAGCCCATCTCCACAGTGGGGACTAAGCTCGGGTGCTCTGGTTGCTCGGGGTGCTCCAGAGCGCTCACGAGCTGGGTGCGCGTTTCCAGATGCTACCACCAAGCAACTGACAATTGAATTCTAAACTACGGAAAATCATGCATGTGGACAAACAGCCGCGCGAATCTGCTCAACAAATCTTGCTACAACTCTGCCCTCCGCATTGTCTGGTAAATGGACACTGGCACTGACCAAACTCGTGTAAAAGTAGGTGTTCTCAAAAGAAGACTGTTTGACAGATCAGAAGCCATCCTCATCTCGAGGGACATGGCGCGAGAGGACTTACGAGACAGCAAACAGTACATCGCCTGGGCACACATAGGCACCCACAGAAACAGCGAAACGATCTGCCCGAATCCCCACTCGTTGTCCGCAAAGTCCGATCCCGTGATGTTCTGCATGACGGTCCGCGCCTGCTCCATCCGCGCCAGCTCCACCAGCATCCCGATGCTCAGCCCAAGGCTCACCAGCCCAATCGGCGGGATGTATTTTCTCCTGAACATCTCCCACAGCAACCACCCCACCCCCACAACGATACCCAGACAGATGATACCCGCCAAAATGAAGCCAATAATTATGCCCGCCATCTTGTCCTCCGCCATATCATTGGCGCTCTCTGTGAAGCTGAAGCTATCCGAAAAGCTGTCGTCGCCCCAGTTCACATGCGGCAGCAGCCAGCGCAGCTTCTTGATGGCCTGGAATCCGGGCAGGATCGTGCCATACGCCTGGCAGGCGTCGCCCAGCTCGTTGATCGCGTCCCACCTGGCCACGCTCGTGCGCAGCCCCCCCAGGAGCCCCATGTAGAACCCAAAATCCACCAGACCGTAAACGCATATGACGGTGATGCGTGTTGGGCTCTTGCGCTCGTCGAATATGCCCGCTGCGACGGCCGTGGCGAGCAGCGAGAGGAACTGCATGGTCACCAGGGACTGCATGAAGACGATCTCGTAGAAGGGCGGGTTCTGCCGGAAGCGGATGACAGTCGCGACGGCGACGGGGACGCTGAACTGCGCGATGGCGTCGAGGAAGGCGTCGTGGAGCGCCCCCAGGTTCTTGTCCGTCTTCGCGGCGAGGTTTTTGTGGAGGCATTGGTAGAACACGCAGAAAAGCGGGCCGAAGAGCACGGTCAGCACTGCTTGGAACACGTAGCATATGATCAGGCCGACGCCTGATAGGTCGGGGTTCCCGGCGCCCCAGGCCATGGAGCAGATCCCGGCGCAGGTGGAGACGACCGTTGTGATGTTCGCCTGGCCGGCTTCGGCTTGGGCGAGCAGGTCGTTGATTGAGGGGAAGGCGCACGACGTGTTCGCCATGATGGTGCCTCCTCGTTTCTGTCCGGGATGGCAATCCTAAGCGACTCGAGCTTCGCGCGTAGTTTAGGAGACGCGAGCGAGTGGGAAAGACGGCGGAGAGGGTGTCGGGAAGTCGATGGAGAGATGAAGTTCTGGGTTGAAGGGCCTATCTAACATGTTATGGTTGGTGTTCTGATATCTTATGGATCCAAGTGAGCGACTTACAACAAGGTCAGAAAATAAACTGGAGACACGGAGCCTCGCCATCCAGAATCAGTTATACACACGGATTTGCGTGGACCGACACAGCGTGAATCCGATTTGATCGATCATGATGTGCCAGCGCTGCGGCTCTAGCGGTCTGCGGTAGTCTATCAGAAGCGAGATATGAGCCGCTCGTAAAATGCAAATCTCAATTGTATTGATATGTTCCCCAAATGAGATAGTGTACCGCGCACTAGGCCTGTTGTTTGCGAGCGTTAGATTTAGGTTGCCATAAGCGGGTGGCCAAGTGAACACTTGACCCGAATCGAAAGGAACGAGGTTGGAACGAGGCGATAATGTGTGAAAGGCTGGAGAATGAATGAAACTCGGGACCGAGGAAGGAGAAGAAAGCGCCCATGTGACGGATTTTTGATGGATTGTTGTTCGTTCAAGCTGTGCCAAGCACGGTGGGGTTGCAAAGCGAGGCCGAACGCGCATGGCAAAGCGAAGCGGGGTAAGATAATGTTGAATGTACGCAACCCGCCGTAGGTTCAGTTACGAGTCACGGACGACCGTGAACTCAGAACTGAACTATTGATTGACCAGTGGGCGGCAGTCGCGGTCCGCGAGCTGTCACTGTTTACATTTGTTTGGTCCCTACTCAAAGAGTGGCAGCAGGTGGCAGCTCGCGACATCGCGAGTGTTTTGGATTGTACCTTTTTTTCTTTCGCGTTTTCGATCTACTTTGGGAGACAAATATATGTGTTAGATACTAGTACATATGAGGTTTTTTTATCACGCCGGGCGGGCAAGAATTGAGCTCCGGAGATGGCACATGCAATCGGCTCTTGAGCCCGAAATGATCCTCATTGCGTGCACCCTCCACACAAGCCCATTTTGAGCTCGCGGAATCTGCAAAACCTGTATATGTACTGCGCTTAAGACCTATATTAACACGGATATAAAGAATCTAAGCAAACAGAGCTAGTGCTGTCAAAATGCGCGAGCCCAAAACGCGCGATCGGGTTTGAAACGGCATCAGATGTGATCGACAGTCGCGCGCGTCCAGTTTCGCAGAGTTTCCTCTCGCTACCACGTCTTTCTGTCAACATAGCATATCTTCTCCAAATCGCTCAGAGGTCTTATCTAAGGGCGGCTTATACCTATGCCTGGTATCTGACATGTACAAATCTAGTCTAGGCTTCAAAAATCGATCTGCTGCCATGACTTGCTCTCAACAATAAGCATTATCTTAGCTGCTACTGGTTTCTCCGGAGACGCCGCCTCTGACCAGCAGAAATTCAAAGCCATGATACCGATGGACATACCCATTTGCCTCACAAGGCTCATCAAATGCTCAGCTCTGTGAAAGCAATAAATCAGATTGTGCTTGGTGCTGGGGGGAGCGGGGGGGGCTCAGGAGTGCTTTGGACCGGAGAGAAGGTCAGGGAAGTAGCTGAGATGGATGTAGAGATGGATTGTGTGGCTGAGGACGATGTGGTGGGCCTTTAATCATGCTCTGACTTGCGTTCTATTACTGACAGTCTCCAAGTCATACCATCAAGCCCGAACCAACCAACTTTTAAACCTCACCCTTGTAATACCGCCCCTTCCCTCATCAATGAAATTCATTCAACTCTATGTCATGTGTGATAAGCCTACCAGTCTCGCGTTATGACGCGCCTGAATATTAAATAAGTAAGACCACGAGATTCGCAGAGTGGCCTCCTTGCGCCCCGCCTTTCACTTTCGCGAATCTCTAGGTATAGTATGTAAAGTTCTCGCTACACTGTGCACCCGTACTAATGATCTCGCGCTATGTAGCTGAACAGTTTAATTGACCTCCCGCCAACCCTACATATTTGTTTTTGTATATACACTTGTACATTTCTGCCCTTCACTCAAATGTAACCTTAGTTATCATGTACTATATAACGGGCTTCGCCCCTGAATTCAGGGCGAAGCCGCGTACCCCCCTACTCCTTCAGCCTTTGCGTGCTCGTCTGAGTGAGTGAAAGGTGATTAGTACAGTAAAGAGCTAACAATTGAATTCAAAACTATATGAAATAACGGAAAATCATAATTGGAATGAAATGGCGTGAATCTGCCCAACAGCTATATCTCTGCCCTCCGTATTGTCTGGTAAATGGCCACTGACCAAACTCGTGTAAAATTAGGTGTTCTCAAACTTTCTCGTATTCGGCCTCGGCCGTCCTGAGACAGGGTATCAATTCTGCTTAATAGATTAGAAGCCATCCTTATCGAGAGGGACATGAGGCGAGAGGACTTACGACACAAAAAGTACATGGCCTCGGTACACATAGGCACCCAAAGAAACAGTGAAACAACTTGACCGAATCCCCAGTCATTATCCGCAAAGTCTGGTCCCGTAATGACTTGCATAAAGGTCCTTGTTTGCATCATCCGCGCCAGCTCCACCAGCGCCCCGATGCTCAACCCAAGACTCATCAGCCCAATCGTAGGGATGCATTTTTCCGCGAATCTACTCCCCAGTAACAACACCAGTCCCACAACTATAACCAGACAGACAATACCCGCCAAAATGAAGCCAATAATTGTGAGCACCATCTTGAACTCTGCGAGTTCCTTGGCCCCATCGAACTTGAAAAAATTCTTGAAATAATCCTTGATGCTGAAGTCCCAGTTAACATGCGGCAGAAGCCAACGTAGCTTCTTGATGGCCTCGAATCCGGGAAGAAGTGTACCATACTCCTGGCAGGCATGTCCCAGCTCATTGATCGCCTCCCATCTTGCTGCGCTTGTGCGTAGCCCCCCTACGAGCCCCATGTAAAATCCGAAATCAAAAAGACCGTAAATGCATATGACAATGATGCGCATTGGGCTCTTGTACTTGTCGCTGCGGCCGAATATACCGGCTGTGACGGCCGTGGCGAGAAGCGAGAGAAACTGCATGGTCGTAAGGGAGTGCATGAAGTCTATTTCGTAGAAGGGAGGGTCCTGATGGAGGCGGATGACAGCCGCAACAGCGACAGGGACGCTGAATTGTGCGATGGTGTCGAGGAAGGTATCGTGGAGCTCCTCAAGCTTTTCCCCAAGCTTTGTTTTTGTACCGTCGGCGAGATCGTCGTGGAAGTGATAGTAGAACACGCAAAAAAGAGGGCCGAAGAGAACTGTCAGAACAGCTTGAAATACATAACATATGATCAAGCCGATGCCTGATAGATCAGGGTTCCCGGCTCCCCAAGCCATAGTGCAAATCTCTTGGCAGGTGGAGACGACCGCTGTGATGTTCACCTGGCCAGCTTCGGCTTGAACGAGCAAGTCGTTGATCGAGGGGAAGCCCGAGGAGCACGACGTGTTCGCCATGATGGTGCCTCCTCGTTTCTGTCCGGGATGGCAATCCTAGGCGACTCGAGCTTACGCGTAGTTTAACAGACGCGAGCGAGTACGAAAGAAGGCGGAGAGGGTGTCGGGAAGTCGATGGAGCGATGAATTTCTGGGTTAAAAGCCTATCTAACATGTTATGGTTAACTTTTTGATATCCTATGAATATCAGTGAGCGACTTACAACAAGGTGTAGAAAATAAATTGAATGGATTGGAAAAGGGAGAAGTATAGGGACTTGAATATGCGAGAGGAGGATTGCTAGTACGTAGACTGAGTCAAGGAGCTTGGAATATAGGTAGGTCGTTCTGCGGCTGAGGGTCTGACACGGTGCCTCGCGGCATCTAGATCTGCTATGAGTTTACAGCAATTCCGGAAAACTTTGTCCAGGTCGTTGTATTCGGGGGTTTTTTTTTGCAAAGCGCCCGCCCCCAGTACCAATTCACAGTTTTTGCGGCCCGGGCTGCGTTTGATGGCGCTTTTTGACCTGGACAAGGATCTCCGGAAATGCTGTAAAACACGAATGTTAGCTTGCCTTCAGGGAAGTCCATGCATGGATAAGTATACACCGGTTGGAGCAGCCATCTCTTGCTAACCCCTTTCTGCAGTTGAACCTTAACCTTCGATATTGGTCAAATTGCAGATCATCGATTTCAGGGACCAGCCAGTGGGCGCGGTTACTTACTTATGGTGTTTGTGGGGAGAATGAGGTTACACATCTGGGAGATCCGAGATTGCAGCATGTTGGATGATAGCTCTACTAGTAGCGGTGCCTTTCATGTATCCCGCTCGTAAAATGCAAATCTCGATTGTATGAGTCGATGAAAGATTGTAGCTCGTACTGGGCCTGTTGTCTGTGAGTACTAGATATACCCTAAGTGGGTGACCGAGTGAAGACTTGCCCCAAATTGAAAGGAACGAGGTTGGAACGACGGAGAGTTGGCGAGTGCAAGGGTTTCCGGTGTTAGGGAAGGCCGGCCAGAGACCCGCGGGTCCGGGCTGTGTCACCAATTAATTAGTAGGCGCGTGCCACTAGGAGGATTGAACAGAAACAGCAAATGCCATTCGGCCTGGTTCCCCGGAAAGACACACGAGGAGGCGGGGATGATAATGCTGCAAGGCGGGCTCCAGGTCTATCTCAGAAGGGCAACATTTCAACACAGCTACAGGACGACGGAGACCAAAATGCGCCGGCGAGGAGATACAAGCGCTCCGCGTGCCATCCAATTGGACATAACCGAACTTGTTGTCCTGTCGTCTCGAAGTAGATTGAGATATACATAGCATACGGACCTTCTGCCTCGATCTGCATGTGGAATATATTCACGTAGCCGTACATTGAGCGCCCATCGCTGATATCTGTGTGACATGATCCACTGAACCAGCTAATTAGCGACGCCGCAATTGCTGCTGCTGCTGATGATACTATTGCTAGCATTAGAGCCAGAATAATCCGCCTATCATCTGGAACCCGCGCGTACACGTGCGCTTCGCAGCCGAGCTGCTCGGCGGATTCCATAGGCGTGTACAGCGGCGAGGAGCTGACAATCCAGCGTCTAGTGATAGACCCCCACGAGGGCAAGGGCAGCGTGGGACATGTCCTTCGGTTTCCAGGGGAAGTTGCGGTGGTATCGCCTTAAACATGTCAAGAGCCCTATTAAAATATTCGAGCTGCAAGACACATGTTAGGCAGTCAGAAAAAACAAATATCTTAGAATCACGCACCATTCAGTGTCGATTTGCTGGCCGAAGAAGTTGGAGTGTCCGCTTAGCAGCCGCCTTTCCCTCGAAGACGGGTCTTTGGTGGACTCGTGAATCGGCAACGACTCCACCATAAGCTGTTTGTCGAGCGATGAACAGCACAGCGCCTACTGGACTCGTGGTAGCTGCCGCGGTGGTTTCCGCGATCGTGCTGCCGCTCTTGAACTTCTTTCGGCGTCGTTTGCACTTGGGTTCAATGCTATGATTCCACGCACTTTCGGCGGTCGCGCCCTTGTTGCGTTGCGAAGCTTACCGCGCAGCAAAGCTACTATGGAAGTCAGGGCCTCTTCCAGGCCGAGATACGGCTGTCCATCCACGTCGACGCCAGAGTATCCCTCGATCTCCGCGAGACGGCCCTTGGGCCCACTTTCTGTGTCTGAGCTCGACCCCGACACCTCGTGTTCCTCTGATCCACTGACGAACCCGATGTCTTGCTCTTCCTCCTCCTCAACCTTCTCATCTTCGTCCTCTTCGAACGCACTGATGATACCCAAGGAGGTGGCAATGATTCGATCAGGTGTATCGGATGTGATCAGTGCAGACGATAAACTGGCCGAGTGCTGGCCGGCGCCTGGGAGGGAAGGCAAAGCTGCGCGGGGGCTGGACATGGTTCAGGTCGCGGAAAACGATGGTAAAGGCGCCCAGGTCGGGTTGTTCTGCACGATAACGTGTGCGAGTTAGCAGCTGGCGATACTAAGTAGGTGGCGGTATGAAACGCACCCTAGAATTAGCTTCGCTGTGTAGCTTGTGCCTCGAAAAGGGACTGATCGGGGTAGGGGAGTTTGGGGAGGCAGAGGCGGCGCTGGCCGTGGTGGTCATGGAAGAATCGGAAAGCCTACCATGCTCAGCACAGATCCCTGTATCCTAGCTTATGCGCTGAATGAAATGCAAATAAGTAAGATGGACTGGATTGAGAGACAGTGAGCGCGGGCCGGGCTGCTTAGGCCCACCGCATTCGTGACCCAGGCTCACGGATCAAGCTAGCGGATGAGCGGGATGTGTGGGAGGGATGTGGACTGAGAGGGTTGGGCTGGAAAGGCCGTTTCGTGGCTTGAGGAGGGCCAGAGGGATTAAACAGATGCGGACGAGATGCTGGGTGCGTGTGGTTGTGGGCGCATGTCTGCCAGCACCCTCGCCGAGCCATACTAGTCATGCGCGCCTTACACAGACAACGGAGATGGAACGAAGGCGGGGCAAGGTCAAATGTCGAGTGACGAGAGTAAGCGAGCTGATCAACAGGGGTTCGCAGCGATAGGTAATTATAATCATGACACGTTGAATAAGCGCCATCGTGTGTGTATTCAAATTGGTCAAGGCCCTTTAGAAACAACAAGCGTCAACAAAGGTCCACGCTGAAGTCCTCGTGCTCCGGTTGACGCCGAAATAACCTGCGCGTGCACTCAGATGTGATTTACCTCCTCTCTTAGAAACTCCCGGGCCGCTAGACATCAGCCAAAGTACATTCTGCATTTTGAAACTGTGGCTCAACTGGGGCGAAACTGGGGCGAAACTGTGGCTCATGCGTGCAGCTGACACCCTAGGATTGTGCGCGGGCCCTGGAACTCCTGGAAGGCGCGAATCTCGACAACCATGATGCATAAATACTGTGCTGCGGTTGTGGATAATCACCTCACGATCGAGCACATTCAATTGTGCAAGCAGTGCTGCCCGCTCACTACCGGCCGACTACCGGTCGTGATCTTCAAATCCACGGTCCGCCTGGCACGGTCCATGCAAACATCGCGGTCATGGGCAATGGCCATTTGGGATACGACCGATATATGATCTCACATCTCCATCAAAATTTGCAGCACCCGAGTTGCGTGTAGTGATTATCTAAATCTTACTGGTGCATACTGGGTGCACACGATCATGATGCTGGATTATACGTTCCGGTATTCGCGATCGTGGCTGGTTTGCAGACACGGCTTCACTCGCGATGCAGACTACATTTTCTCAACTATATTATCCACGAGTGAGTGTTCACACCCATCACATGTCTCACTAGGTCCTGATTGCTATACGCGTGTGTAGCTCGTACCGTCGGAAGCGTGCCTGATCCACGCATTGTATCTCGAGGCCGACCAGGAACCTCAGCCTTGCTCCTGTTGCGCAAGACGAAGCTGTAGAGGTGCACAAGGAGGAGACCGTTGTCGCTTTAGATACTCCTGTATATCCTGCAGCCCCGTATGGAGATGCCGAGGCCGAACCCACTGGAGAGGCCAAGGAGCCCCAGATGATGTCCAAGGACGAAGCGAGGGAGGACGGCGCCGTTAAGTGGTCCATCTACAATACATATTTGAGAGCTTCGTGAGTGCCCCACAACGGCTGTTGGTATTTGGCCACTGACCACTGACATCACCAGGTCGTACTGGGCTTGGGGCTATTTCAACCGTCCTCATTGCTGTCACGCAGCTCTTGGGCGTCGGCGAGAAACTGTGCATGGCTTTCCAACCACCACCACCAGCACTTCCTCCGCCTGTCTGATCAACCACTGACTATAATCTCCCACGGGCTCAGGGCGATCTGTTGTTCTAGGTTGGAATATACACCTTGATTGGCCACAAAACGCAGTTTCTACTCGCCTCACACGATTATAAATAGCTAACAATTGAATTCAAAAAACATTAAATAACGGAAAATCATGCATGTGGATGAAACGGCGCGAATCTGCTCAACAACTCTGGTCGCTGTAGGTAGGTAGGATCGAGCTCTGGTCAACCTTCGACATCGGTCTTCATGTCATCGGTCTTCATGTCATCGGTCTTCATGTCATCGGCCTTCTCGACATCGGCCTTCTCACCAACGGGGTTCTCGGCATCGGTCTTGGGTGTCTTGAGCAAGAGGGGACCAATGATGGCGTCCACACACTGAATCAGCCACTCCATCGGGCCGGAGAGGGTAGCAATGATATCGTTCAGACCCTGAATCAGCGTCTTCATAGGGCCGGTCTCCTTGAATCTGTTTACATAATAGATCAGAAGCCATCCATATCTCGAGGGACTCATGAGGCGAGAGGACTTACGACACAAGCAGACAGTAAATGGCCTGGGTACAGACAGGCACCCAAAGAAATAGCGAAACAATTTGACCGAATCCCCACTGATTATCCGCAAAGTCTGGTCCCGCAATGTGCTGCATAATGGTCCTTATTTGCTCCATCCGCACTAGCTCCACTAGCGTCCCGATGCTTAACCCAAGACTCATCAGCCCAATCGGACCGACTCTTTCAGCTCTCTCCCAGATGCCGAATATGTTCCACAGTAACCACCCCACTCCCGAAACTATAACCAGACAGACACAAGCCGCCATAATCATGCCAAAAATTATGAGTACCGCCTTGAACTCTGCAAGTTCCTTGGCATCGAGTTTGAACATATCCTTGAAGTCGAACATTTTCTTGAAGTTGAAGGCATCCTTGAAGCTCTGCCTGAAGTCGGCGCCCCAGTTAACATACGGCAGAAGCCCAGGTAGCTTCTTGATGGCCTGGAATCCGGGAAGAAGTGTACCATATGCCTGGCAGGCATCTCCCAGCTCATTGATCGCCTCCCACCTCGCTGCGCTTGTGCGCAGCCCCCCTATGAGCCCCATGTAAAATCCAAAATTGAAAAGGCCGTAAATGCATACGACAATGATGCGTATTGCGCTCTGGCCCTCGTCAAATATGCCGGCTGTGACGGCCGTAGCGAGGAGCGAGAGGAACTGCATGGTCGCAAGGGAGTGCATGAAGTCTATTTCATAGAAGGGAGGGTTCTGATGGAGGCGGATGACAGTCGCAACAGCGACGGGGATGCTAAACTGTGCAATGGTGTCGAGGAAGGTATCATGGAGCTCCTCAAGGTTTTTTTGCGTCTCGCCGGCGAAAGAAAAGTAGAACATGCAAAAAAGAGGGCCGAGGAGAAATGCTAGAACTGTTTGCAGTACATAACATATGATCAAGCCGATGCCTGATAGGTCAGGGTTCCCGGCTCCCCAAGCCATAGTGCAAATTTCTTGGCAGGTGGAGACGACTGTTGTGATGTTCACCTGACCAGCTTCGGCTTGAACGAGCAAGTCGTTAATCGAGGGGAAGCCTGAGGAGCACGACGCGTTCGCCATGATGGTGCTTCCTCGTTTCTGTGCGGGATGCCAAACGTGAGCGAGTATGAAAGAAGGCGGTGGGGGTGTCAGGAAGTCGATGGAGAGATGAATTTCTGGATAAAGAGGCCTGTCTAACATGTTAATGTTCTAATGTCTTATGGATCTAAATGAGCGACTTACAACAAGGCGTAGAAAAGAAATTGAATGGATTGGAAAAGGGAGAAATATAGTGACTTGAATATGCGAGAGGAGGATTGTTAGTGTACGTAGACTCAAGGAGCTTGGAAGATATAGGTAGGCCTTTCTGCGGCTGGGGGGTCTGACACGGAGCCTCGCTATCTAGATCCGCTATAAATTTACAGCAATTCCGGAAAACCTTGTCCAGGTCAGTTCACGGTTTTTGCGGGGCTGCGTTTCGACCGGGCCAAGGTTTTCCGGAATTACTGTAAAACACGAATGTTATGTAGTGCATGGTTGACGTATACACTGGCTGGAACAGCCACCTGATAACCCCTTTCTGAACCTTAACCTTCGATATTGGTCAATTGCAGACCGCAGATTTCAAGGATCCAGCCGGTGGCGATGCTATTTGCAGATGCCGGACTTACGAATGAGCTTAGCCATTTGGCCGAGATTGCAGCGTGTTGGATGACAGCTCTAGCGGTGCCTCATATTTGCGAGGTATCCCGCTCGTAAAATGCAAATCTCGATTGTATCGATGCATTCCTCAAATGAAAGATTGTACCTCGTACTAGGCCTGTTGTCTGTGAGCCTTAGATTTAAGTTACCCTAAAGGTGTGACCAAGTGAAGACTTAAACCCAAATTGAAAGGAACGAGGTTGGAACGAGGTATGAAGCAATACGTGAAAGGCTGGAGAATGAATGAAGAAAGCGCTCATGTGACGGATATAGATGGGCTCCGACGGATTATTTTTCGTTCAAGCCGTGCTAAGTACCGTGCGAATGTAAAGCCAGGCCGAACGCACATGGCAAAGCGAAGCGGGGCAACTTGGGGGTAACATAAGGCCAGCGTATGTGTGTGGTTTGGTCAACACCCTTTAGAAATAACAAGTGTCAACAAAGGTCCACATTGTGGATCGCTGCTCAACTCCTCGTGCTCCAGTTGATGCCGAAATAGCCTGCGCGTGCACCCAGATGTGATTTAAATTAAAAAAGGCTACAGTAGTCCTTACCGTAGGTGTTGCCCCACTGCCTGATCCACAATTTCTCGCCGACGCCCAAGAGCTGCACAACGACAACGAGGACGGTCAAAATGCACTCAAGTCCAGTATGACCTGGGGGATGTCATTGGCCAATTATCAACAGCGGTTCTTGGACACTCACGACGCTTTCAAATACTTACTGTAGATGGACCATTTAACGGCGCCGTATTCCCGAGCTTCGTCGTTGATGAGCTGCTGGGCTTTCTTGGCCTCTCCAACGGGTTTGGCCTCGGCTTCGCCATCTAGGTCTGCGGCATTATCAGCAACAACATCTACAGCGACAGCCTCTTCCTCCTTGGGCGCCTCCACAGCTTCATCTTGAGCAATATCGTTGAGGATGCCCTGGCTGCGCAGCTCCTTGACAGTTCCTTGCGTGTCGATCATGCCGTCCAGCATCCGGACCAAGTAGTACGTGCCCGGCAGCATGAGCTCGACGTGGTACGTGACCAAAATCGCAAGACGCCAGCCACGAAAGGAGGACAAGCTCACAACCGTGCGGTTCGATAGTAAAGGGCCCTGAGGTGGCGGGCCCTCTGTTCGGCCTCTTGAGCGTCGACACCCGGTCGTTGACTTCGTCTTCGTCGAGGTACCACCGCGATGCGGTCGAGTACGATTTTGGTCTAGATGCAATTTGTGTCAGACGGGAATAGCAACGGCGAAGATGGATGATGGATAATGCGTCGCACCTGGAGAATCTGGACGATCCACGCGGGCTGGAGGTTTATTCATATCCACCAGTAAGGGGCCGACACGGCACACTGGTAACACAAAAATATACGATGACGTTCAACGGAGCCCTAAACGCGGAAATCAGCGCCATGCTGTCCACACTGGAGAGCCTACTCACTGAATCATGCTGAACAGCGCAATGGCCTATCATGTACCACGTTAGACACTTTCACGCAGACAGTGGATGAAAGTATGCACCGTGAACGCGATGCTGACGGTCAGCTCGTTCCACTGCATCACAAAGGTAAAGAACACTACGCACGCGACGAGGATCGGCGACAAGATCCATAGCAGCAAGAACATGTCCGAGTTCATGTGCGCTGCGCTAAACATACAAATCACGCGTCAGAACGCAGCCAGACGCAAATACCACCAGTTGAAGGGAAGGGGAAGGGCGGGGGGGAGGACGACGCACCTTTGACCATCCACCGCAGCTAGACCTCGCGCGCGATCCACTGCTCCTCCCACGCGAAGAACTTGATGAACTTGACCGCGGCGACCAGCTCGTTGATGACCGCCATGCGCTTGTCGCGCGATTTCGCTGCGCCCTTCTGGATACGCACGCTGTGCTTCACGAGCAACGAGTTGAGCGGCCAGCCGACGAGGAGCACGAGGAAGCCCGCGAGGGTGGACCAGCCGAGCAGTCTACGAGGAGGCAAGAAGGTCAGCACGCAGTCTGCAGCGTGTAGGGGGGGAACGTACCGGTAGAGGAAGATGCCCGCGATGAGGATTTCCATGGGAGCTGGGGCGGCGTGGTCAGTGTCAGGGCCCGCGGGAAGGCTGCAGATGCTCGCCTCCGTAGAGAAAGTACGCTCTCGAGATCATCTGTGCGATCTAAACCAACCAGTCAGCATATACCCCGTCACCACACCCGATTCGCATCGCCCAACATCGGGTTGACGATCTTGCTCGTGTTCGCGCCCGCCTTCGGGTCGTCCGCCGTATCTGCCTTGTTCTCCTTCTTATCCCGGGCCCTATCCTCCTTGGTCTTCTTCCGCTCCTTCGCCTCGTCGACCCTGTCCGCGTTCACGAGCCCGCTGAAGTCCTTGCGCTTCAGCACCCTGTCGTAGATCGCCGCCATCAGCTGGCTGCGCATCCTTGTCGCCGCGCGCCGCCCGAACCACAGGTGCTGCAGAGGATGCGCTTGAGGAAGAGCGGCCCCGCGTACGTGAACGCGAAGAGATGTACGTGAGCGCGAAGTCGATGATCACGTCGAGCGAGTTCGCGGCCCACAGCTGGCGCAGGAGCGAGGGGCGCGCGGTGCGCCCGAACTGGATGAAAAAGGGGCACGACTGCATCATCGGGGAGAGGTCCCACACGTCCTGCTAGCACATCGTCATTGCGGTGCCCTGATGGGTAGGTAGTAGATAGGTGCGCCGCAAACAGCGCGAACAGGTCGACCGTCGTACGGTGGCGTGGCCGGCGCGGCCCATGATTCGCGGATGCACGGGTCTGCAAACTCGAAAGGGTTCGAGGAGCCGGGGCAGAGTTTCATGCTCGTCGCAGTAAGCTTGAGTTGGATAAGCGCCAGCTTGCGTGTGTGTTGGTGAGGGGTGGATTGGCCAACGCCCTTTAGAAACAACAAGCATCAACAAAAGTCCACATGGATCGCTCAGCTCCAGTTGGTGCCGAAATAACCTGCACGTGCACGGTGCACCCAGATGTGATTTTTACCTCTTCTCCTAGAAACTCCAGAGGCCGCTAGATATCAGCCAAGGCAAATTATGCATTTTGAAACCGTGGCTCAGCTGTGGTTCACGCGTACAACAACTGTGGTGTATGCATATATGTAAGTTTCATAAATACTATGCTGCCAAAACTAAATATTTAATATTAGTTGACTCTCACATAAAATAAGACTTCTCGGCTACGGTAAATTTAAGCGGATAAAACTACTTAGTCTCCTCGTGGCCCACAACTATTTCTCATATGTCAATTCCTTCATTTGCAGAGCTCGCTATGTAACAATGTCTTTCTGTTTCACGACTCTGTGAGTTACCACTACATAAAAGAAACACTCATTCTCAAGACTTATCGATGTGAAAGGCGAAGCGAGCATGAGTCGCATCACAAGCGAGATTGTGTTGGTGCATTGGTAGTTGTATTGCCGAATTGCCAGCACCAAGGAGAACGAAAGACTTCTAAATTGTCACTTTTCCTTTTTTCAGCACTCACAAAAAGTAGTTTCCACTCGTCTCATACAATTATAAATAGCTAACAATTGAGTTCAAAACTACATTAAATAACGGGTAATCATGCATGTGAATGAAATGCCGCGAATCTGCTCAACAACTCTTGCTATATCTCTGCCCTTCGTAATATTGTCTGGTAAATGGCCACTGACCAAACTCATGTGAAAATAGGTGTTCTCAAATGGAGGGTAAATGTCATCATCGGCTCCAAACTGGTAACTGATGCGTGTAGGTAGGATCGGGTGGCCATTGTCGTCGGCCGTCCTGAGAGAGAGAGAGAGTACCAATTCTGCTTAATAGATCAGCAGCCATCCTTATCTCGAGGGACATGAGGCGAGACGACTTACAGCACAAACAGTAAATGACCTGAGCACAGGTAGGCACCCAAAGAAACAGCGAAACAACTTGACCAAATCCCCACTGATTATCCTCAAAGCAAAGTCTGATCCCGTAATGTCTTGCATAAGGGTCCTTGTTTGCTCCATCCGCACTAGCTCGCTAGCGCATCCCGATGCTCAACCCAAGACTCATCGCCCCAATCGGAAGGATGAGCTTTTTCTTGAATATGTACCCCACTAACCCCACCAAGACCACAACTATACCCAGGCAGACAATACCCGCCAAAACGAAGCCGGTAATTATGAGTCCTATCTTGAACTTGGGTTTGAATTCGAAAAGTTCCTTGAAGTACGAGCTCCAGTTGACATGCGGGAGAAGCCAACGTAGCTTCTTGATGGCCTCGA
>KV417517.1:142904-170790 GCA_001630335.1 Athelia psychrophila | reverse complement strand
AGCTTCTTGATGGCCTCGAATCCGGGAAGAAGTGTACCATACGCCTGGCAGGCATTTCCCAGCTGATCGATCGCCTCCCACCTTGCTGCGCTTGTGCGTAGCCCCCCTACGAGCCCCATGTAAAATCCAAACTCGAAAAGACCATAAAGGCATATGACAGTGATGCGTAGTGCGCTCTTGTACTTTTCACTGCGGTCACTGCGGCCAAGTATACCGGCTGTGACGGCGGTGGCGAGAAGCGAGAAAAACTGCATGGTCGTAAGGGAGTGCATGAAGTCCATTTCATAGATGGGAGGGTTATAATGGAGGCGCATGACAGTTGCAACAGCGACGGGGACGCTAAACAGTGCAATGGTGTCGAGGAAGGTATCGTGGAGCTCCTCAAGTTTTTTGTTTTTGTCGTCACTGAAATTCTTGTGGAAACGATGGTAGAATGCACAAAAAAGAGGGCCGAAGATAATTGTCAGAACTGCTTGAAATACATAACATATGATCAAGCCGACGCCTGATAGGTCAGGGTCCCCGGCTCCCCAAGTTATAGAGCAAATCCCTTGGCAGGTGGAGACGACTGCTGTGATGTTTGCCTGACCAGCTTCGGCTTGAGCGAGCAGGTCATTAATTGAGGGGAAGGAGCACGACGTGTTCGCCATGATGGTGCCTCCTCGTTTCTGTCCGGGATGGCGATCCTCGGCGACTCGAGTTTCAAGCGTAGTTTAAGAGACGCGAGCGAGTAGGAAAGAAGGCGGAGACTCGGAGGATGTCGGGAAATTGATGGAGAGATGGATTTCTGGGTTAAAGGCCTGTCCAACATGTTATAATTAATGTTCTAATATCTTATGGATCCAATTGAGCGACTTACAACAAAGTGTAGTTTCTGTCCGAGATGGAAATCCTAGGCGACTTGAGCGTCACGCGTAGTCTAAGAGACGCGAGTAGGAAAGAAGGCGGAGAGGGTGTCGGGAAGTCGATGGAAAGATGAATTTCTGGATGAAAGGCCCGTCTAACATGTTATGGTTAACGTTCTAATATCTTATAGATCTAAGTGAGTGACTTACAACAAGGTGTAGAAAAGAAGTTGAATGGATTGGAAAAGGGAGAAGTATAGTGACTTGAATATGCGAGAGGAGGATTGTTAGTACATAGACTCAAGGAGCTTGGAAGATATAGGCCGTGCTGCGGCTGGGGGTCTGACACGGAGCCTCGCTATCTAGATCCACTATGTATTCACAGCAATTCCGGAAAACCTTGTCCAGGTCAGTCCACGGTTTTTGCGCGGCTGCGTTTCGACCGGGACAAGGTTTTCCGGAATTGCTGTAAAACACGCATGTTAGTGCATGGTTGAAGTATACATACACCAGTTGGAACGGCCACCTGTTGCTAACCCCTTTCTGAACCTTAACCTTTGATATTGGTCAATTGCAGACCATCGATTTCAAGAATCCAGCCGGTGGCGATGCTATTTACAGATGCCGGATTTACGAGTATTGAGCTTAGACATTTGGCTGAGATTGCAGCGTGTTGGATGACATCGATGACAGCTCTAGCGGCGCCTCTCATGAGGTATCCCGCTCGTAAAATGCAAATCTCGATTGTGTCGATCGGTTCCTCCGGTTGTGCACAGTAGGATTTTTCGAGCATTTGCGAGTCCATTCACCCACAAATTCTCACTCAAATCCGCTCAATAAAGAATTCAATGACAAGAATAGTGCTCAACCGTGAAACCACTCCTTTTAAAATTTGCATGAATGGACTCAGAATTGCCTTCAAACGGCCACAAATACCAGCATCGCGCCATAGTAGAATGGGAATGGGAATGGATGCATTGCAAGAAGGGATCCTCGGAACTCCGTATACTAGCCTATCTAGATCATATCATCGAGGACACCCGGCTGCGCAGCTCCTCGACAATTCCCCGCGTGTCGATCCTGCTGCATCCGGACCAGGTAGTGAGTGCTGGGCAGCGCGAGCTCGACGTGGTGCGTGACCAAAATCTTCCATTACAAGTCAGCGCGGACGAGGCGTTTAAAAAGGAGGACGAACTCACATGCGGTTCGCTAGCCAAAGGGCCCGAAGCAGCTTTTCGAACTGGAAACGAGATGTGTGGCTATCCTGAGGTATGTCGTCAGCCAACAGCGCCCCCATAAACGCACTGCGCACGTACCACGGCGCTCAGCGGATCATCCAACAACACGTATTTGGTCCTAGTATAAACAGCGCGAGCCAATGCAACTCTGGTCTTCTGGCCCCCAGACAAGCTAAGCCCTCGCGCGCCGATCTCGGTATCATCGCCGTCCTCAAATATGCTCAAGTCCGTCTGCAGCGCACAGCACTCCACAACGGCGTTGTACCGCTCCCCGTCGTACGGGAAGCCGAACAGGATGTTGTCCTTGATCGACTGGGGGCGCAGCCAGGGTGACTGCGCCGAGTAGGAGATCGCGTGCATGAGCTCGTGCGCGTTGACCTTGGACAGGTTCTTCGACATGATGATGCGCCCGCTGGCTGGCTGGAGCGTCGGCTCGTCCGGCAGCGCCATCTGTCACGCACACGTCGTCAGCTTCGTTCGATATCGCGTGCAACCGCCCTGATATCTGATAGAGCATACCAAAAGTGCAGTTTTGCAGCTGGCCGTGGGCCTGGTGATGGCTGGTCGACGCTGTCTCGGAGGCACGGTGGCCGAGCTCGCCGCCCTGGACTTGGGCTTGGCGGCGTCAGCGCGCTCTTCCCCTTCGCCTGGTCGACGGCGTTCCATTTGAAGACCCATTTTCGATGCCCAGCGCAGCGTCTTCGCCGGGGCCGGGGTCCCTTGTTCAGCTTCTTGAGCGTGGACGCTTGGTCGCTGACTTCGTCTTCGTCGAGGTACACCGCGATACGGTCGACTGCGACTTTGGTCTTGATGCAAGTCGTGTTAGACTGGGATGTCGATTGTGGATGGCGATGCGTCGTACCTGGAGAATTTGGACGATCCACGCGGGCTAGAGATATATACAGCAGTAAGTGGCCGACACTGGCCTATTGGAGGAACGTACAATGATGTTCAAAGGAGCCTTATAATGCGGCGATCAGGACCCATGTCGTTCGAACTTCGCATTGGAGTCTACTCACCTAATAATGCTGAAGAACGCAATAATCTATCACGCACGACCCGCGTCAGACACTTCCGCGCAGACAGCCAACGAAAGAGCACGCACCGTGAACACAATGATGCTGACGATTGGCCCATTCGTGAAAAATTTAACACACGCGACGAGGATGGGCGACAGAATCCAAAGCAGCGAGAACATGGCCGAGTTCATACAGGCTACACCACACATCTGAACACCATAGTGATTAAAGGGATAAAGGGGGCGACGCACCCTTGAATCCACTTGATCTCGATTCTCCACCGCGCGACTGCTCCTCCCCCGCGAAGAACTTGATGAATTCGACCGTGGCAACGAGCTCATCGACGATCGCCTTGCGCTTGGTCGCCACGTGCACATCGCGGCGAGCTTGCTTCCGTGTTGATGAAGCGTGGATTGGTCAACGCCCTTTAGAAAAAACAAGTGTCAACAAAGATCCACATGGATCGCTAGCTCAATTGATCAACGCCTCAGTTGCTTCCGAGATATCTGCGCGTACACCGGAATGCGATTTTTTCCTCTCCTAGAAACCACAAAGACCGCTGGACGTCAGCCAAAATTTGTAACCCTGCGTTTTGAAAATCGTGGCTCATGCTGCGTGTAGCCTTCTGCGCGGGCTTTGGAACCCATTGAAGGTGTGAGTCTTGACAACCAGGATGCATGGATAGATTGCATAAATACTGTGCTGCGGTATTTGATGGGCCTCGCGAACGAACTCACTTTATACAAAAAGTGCTGCGCCGGTACCGGTTTGACGTCAACCGGCCGACTACCGGCCGCCATCCACGGTCCATCCACGGTCCACCCATAGTCCAAGCATCGCGGTCATTGCAAGGCTCGGAAGTTAGGATGCGATCTCTTATCCATCAACATTTGCAGCGCCCAAGTTGCGTGTATCGATTGGCCAAAGCTTGCTGGTGCACACTGTGTGCGCACAAGGCGGAATTTGGGATGGCCGCATCACGCTTCTGCTGCATGTACCCACAGTCATACGACCTCCAGGCTATAGATATATGCTATCTCCTATCCAATAGGGTTTGAGTTTGAAATGCCATTGTCATTAATGCGACCAGTGGGTACAACATAAACTGCGCGTTGAACGATAGTGCCCCTCGAGCTCGCTCCTCTGTATCGCCACGGCCGGTTGCACGGCCGGGGCTGTCAGTTTTACGTGGTCGGCACCATGCCACCGAGCCTTTTGCTGCGGCGCTCACCGCATTCGACGGAATCCTTCAATTAAGGCCGCACAGCTTTATCGGAGGATCTCACGCCACAATATTCGAAGTTCTTCTCCCGCATCAATCGGTTCTCTATAAAGAGTGTTGTCCTCACCACACCAGCTGTCACCAACACTTCCTCCCAACCTCCTCTGCATCCCAGCCCCGCCTTCCCGTTTTCACGATGCCGACTCTCGACAACTTGGGCAAGATCTCCGCAGTGACGATGGTGATATACCTTCCGATTCTCGCGATCGCAACCACTTTGGTCTGCAGGCATGGCTTCACCCGCGATGCAGGCTACATTTTCTTGGCTATATTCTCCCTGAGTGAGTGCTATTACCCATTGTATGCATAACTGGGTCCTAATTGCTATGTGTGTGTGCAGCCCGTATCATCGGAGGCGCATGCTTGATCGCGGCGGAGGAGATTCGCCCAGTCGTTACGACCCTGTACATTGTCGGAATCGTGCTCGAGTCGGCAGGACTCTCGCCGCTCATGCTCGCCACCCTCGGCTTCCTAAAGACAATGTGCGCGCTTCCACAATTATGACGTATTCCGCCTTGCTGACCCTCACGTAGCATCTCGAACTCCTTCCCCAACCCCGGGCTGTTCACCAAAGCCTGGCGGCTGCTCGGCCTCCTCGCGACCATCGCGCTCGCGCTCTCCATCTACGGCTCGACTGAGACCTCCCCCTCCGAGGTCTCCAACGGCAACACCCTCCGCCGCGTCGGCGCGTTCCTCTTCCTCATCCTCTACCTCCTCCTCGTCGGCGTGCACGCCTACTGCTGGATGAACGCGAGCCTCCTCATGAAGCACCGCCGCACGCTGCTCGTCGCGATCTCCTCCGCGCTGCCCTTCCTCGGCATCCGCGTCGTCTACTCCATCCTCTCCGCCTTCTCCGGCTCGCTCTCCTTCTCCGGCACCGCGTCGCCCACGCCGAACACCTCCGTGCTCGCCAAGTTCAGCATGCTCACGGGCGACTGGCCGATCTACCTCGTGATGAGCGTGCTCATGGAGCTCGTCGTCGTCACCATCTACACGACCGCCGGCGCGCGCATCCCGCTGCAGCAGGACTACGTGCAGCAGGCCAAGTTCGACGACGAGCAGCACCTCTACGGGATGAGCGCGCAGGCACCGTACTCGGCGCCATACAACACACACGCGGGGCCGACCGCGTACGGGGACTCGCCATACGCGCAGCAGGAGCACGTCGCGTACGCGCCGCCCCCCGGCGCCCCTGGCCAGTACCGCCAGTAAACAGTAAAATCGGCAAGAGGATGAGGGATGGGGGATGGGTGGTGATGTGATTTTCTTCTGATGTTCTGATGAATGATACGAAGGGTGCAAATGGACTTCAATGGACTCGGGTATATATGCAACATCCCCTATATGCAGTACGATGATTTATTTAGTGGCCAGATGGCTACCAGCTTTGATGCTTTGATGATTTCCTTACCGCTTTGGCAGTGTAGCTATACATATGATATATTTGTCTTTGATACTACCTAGGGCCCTGCGGGATTCTCGGCGACGATGCGTCCTGTTGGGATGGTGATGATGTACCGTCGAATAACAAATATCCTAGAAATGTTATCAGCCACTTTTGGGAAACATGCAGCTGTTTCAGCAAGTTCTCAAGAAGAGTGTGAGTTCCCAGATTATCGAGAGTGTAGATCTAGAGACTCTGACGACAGCTGCTCCTGTCCTTGGGTTGCCACTCGGTATGGATTCCTGAAGCTGGCACAATTCCCAACAATTCCCAAGTGAGAATTAGTATTACACTTTGTACATCAGTTTCAACTTGCCTCGAACTACCATGTCGTCCCTATTCTGCTACTCAGACACCAAGCCCTATTCAGCTCGATCCATCTCCCAAGAACAAAAGTTCAAAAAACTCCTCGAATGGGCACGTTGGCCAAACGCCGAGACATCCATGGATCCCGATAGCGTCACCGCCCGCTTCAACGAAAGTGACAGCCAGACTTTCGTCATCCAGCTCGCGATCGTCCGCCAAGTCGGCTTCGATTCTGTCGAATCGAAGCGATACTTCATGGCCATCGGCGGCTCAAATGATTTTTGTGAGCTCGCCGAGGATTTGGTGACTGGTGATGATAATAAATTCCAGAAATTGAATGCGTAAGTGCCGGTGATGCGTTGGCATGGTCAAATTTGACCAATAGAACTGCACAGGTACAAGAACTTCAAATGTGATCCACATCAAAAATTCTTCGAACTAATTATCTACGAGGAGGATCCTGTCAACAAGCAAAAAGGACGCGCAAATATTGCTCGGCCTGCTGGAGACATTGATGTATAAGGGAGAAAGAAAGAAGGCACGCATGAGGGGAGCATACGGAAGGACATAGCTGGCTGACAGGAGAGATCATATTTGTATTTGTGAAGTAGCAGAGAAAGGCGTAGAAGTTGTTATACTTGTCTTTGTGTCTGACCATGTCAGCACGCACTGTTTAGACGCGTAGATGGATGTTAGTATATCACGGCAGCAACTAATCGCCCAGCCAGCAACTATCGCCCAGCCATTCATCATCCCGCTCACTGTACAAAAGACCCTCGTCCATAAGTGTGTATAACCTCTCCTGTGTGCCGCCTAACGCGTCGTTACGCACCAGACCTTCGGACAATGCTACGCTTTTCAAGCATCCTCCTTCTTCAAAGTCCCCACCTCCCCTGAAGCGCGACCCAATAGCATCCATCATCTCCTCGCATCGACGCCATTCCCCCGCGACAAGCAGATGCTCCAGATTTGATACAAGATCCGTCATTTGGGGGCTTCCTAACGTGAGCCCTTGCATCAGCTCGCGCGGACAGTCGTAAGAAGGCTCAGGTGCAACTGCCAGGTCAACGACAGAGGGCACCTTTGATAGGTATTCCAAGATGTCCTCCTGTGTGGGACCGAATGTGATCCAAAGTTTCGATAATACACATCCTGAGCGGGAGAGGAAGGAAAGGAAGGTGTCTTGCGGCCACAATGCTGTTGCGCCGATGTCGACATCTCGGTCCACCGGGATGAGTACCAATTCGCGCAATGATGGTAGCTCTAGCCATTGCATAATCCGTCCAAATTCGGTGCCGTAACTGGAGCGCGGCGCCTGGACGGTAAGCTTTTCCAGCTTTTCGTGGTGCACGACAACGGCCTGAGGGGCAAGAGAGCCGAAGTTGATAATGTGACAATCAACTAGATTGACAGCCGCGCGTACAAATTGTGCGAAGGCCGCGTTGTCCGAGACCTGGAAGAAGCAAGCGGTGAGCTGTCCAGAAGGCAGGACCATGCGTTCGAAGCTGATGCCCCGCACGCGAATATCGGACAGCTGTGGCAGCCCCGTAGCTAAATCAACGATCCCGTAGGCATTGCCACCAGCAACGAGATTGAGGTGAAGGGATTTCAGGCGGTCAAAGTCAGGGTGAGGGTCCACAGGGAGCAACAAAGAGAGCATTTCGCTGGTGTTCCACGCATCAAGGTGTTCTATGCGTCCAGCACAGCTGATGATCGAACCCCACTCTGAGTCTGCTCTATCGGCGCTTGTAGAGTGATATCTGATTATGAGAGAGCAGTCCCGCGACCTCTCGAGCCATGTAAGCAGTCTCCGTTTCTCACCAACATCTCCATATTCTGGCACCTCGATAGTAGACCATAGCAGAGGCGCTGCTCTCGAGAGGTCTCTCCACAACCTGCGTACATCACCGAGGAGCAGAGGAGCTTCCCAGTGTTTATAAAGGGAAGGAAAACGCGGGAGGGCAAACATGAATATCCTCTGCAGAAGTTCGGTGGGAAGGCCATATATGTGCAGGGTTGCATGTTCGTTGACAGAATTTCGCATGATGTAACCTTCGCTTACAGTCCAGGAAAAATCTAGGAGGGTGTCTCTGCAGTGGTGCGAAACTTCGGCAATCCCTTTGTCGAAGATATACAGAGTAGGGCAATCTCGTCCAAGCTCGTCTCGAGTAGATTTGATGGGGGCTTCGTCGGTGATCAAGAGATATCGTTGGATGATGATTGAGCACGCTGGCCCAAAACGTCCATGTCAGGAATCAGCTAGCAATTCGAATGGGAAGGCAGATGCAGTACCTTTATGAGGTAGGACGAGTAAGTACGAGTGGTCATGATTATGGGTAGGGTGACGCTGGTCCAGGATGGCCCCCGCGCTTGAAAGCTTGAAGCGTCGCGGCGGTGAAAGGACTTAGCTTAGCCCGAAAGTGGTGTTCCGAAGACCGACAACGGATTGCAATGGACATGCAGACTCAGTGCCGCTGGCCTCGGAGTCCGAGGTCAGCTCGGAGTGCTTGACCTGAATGCCGGCGCACCGCCATTTGCTTCCGGCTCCGGTGTGAGCATTTGCCATTAACGATACAGGAGTGAAGCCAAATCGGGACATGTTTCCTGCCTAAGCAACTGCGCCATTAAGTATGTGACTCTTGTTAACTTACCCAACCCCCGCTTGTCTCCCTTGACCACACCACGATTCCGGGCCACCAATATAATCACGGGCGCCAAGCCGAAATCACGAGAACTCAACAAGAACTTGCCCGAGGCCCCCAATTTCCAAATCCCATCAACGCCCAGCTGGGCCACGTCCGCGGTTTCGACGACTCTGGGCGCTGTTTCCATTTCGCGCTGTTTAAATGATGCGTGCTTCTTGTCTCGACTTCCCAACCCTTGCTATTAAGAATGTTGCCCAATGTCACGTCTGACGCGTCTGCCTTCGTCGAAAAGGCCTACGACTATGTTATCATCGGAGGTGGAACCGCCGGCCTTGCGCTTGCTTCTCGGTGAGACTGTCCACAGCTCCCTACCGGTTATCATTGACAAATTATCAAGTTTGTCAGATAACCCCAACATCACCATTGGCGTTCTGGAGGCCGGCCAAGATCGGTCGGATGATCCTACAATTCGACTGGCTGGTTAGTGTGATGTCCTTCTCTAGGTTCATTCTATTGAACATACGCTGTAGGTGGATGGCTAGTTTCTGCGTTCGTACCAGGGGCAGAGTTCCATTGGCCTTTCGAAACGACCGAGCAAACCCACGCTGCTGGCCAGAAGGTTGATGTACATCGGCAAGTAGCTCGACACTGTTGACTAGCCGGTGGGTTGCATATTCACGTTCCGATACAATAGCGGCAAGGTACTCGGAGGAACATCCGCGATTAATGCTCTCATGTGGACGGTAAGAGTTACTATTTGCATCAATTTCAATATACCTAATCACATGGTGCTATTAGAGAGCTAGCAAAGCGGAATATGATGCTCTGGTCGAGCTCGGCAACCCAGGCTGGTCTTTCGACGAGTTGCTGCCTTATTTCAAAAGGTCCCAAGCCCACACTCCACAAGAAAACAATATAATTCCGGGCACCGGTACCTTATCACCCTCTCAAGGTTCATATGGCCCAGTGAAGGTTTGTGGATCCCGTTGCGGACCCTCCTTTTGCACTAATCCACCTCTAAAGACGAGCTTCAATACCTGGTACAGCTCGTTGATTAAGCCCTTTCTCGCGGCTGCTGCAACCCTCTCCATTCCACTCAACTCCGACCCAAACAGTGGCAACATGGTTGGGATGAACAATGTCACCCGTATGGTGGACAACGAAGACGGTACCCGATCCCATTCAGGGGCGGCTTACCTTCCGAGGACTGCAGGGAGAAACAATATTTCAGTCCTAGTTGGTGCCTATACCACAAAAATCGCAATCGCAAAGGAAGGCCACGAGCTGGTTGCCAAACAAGTTCATTTCGATGTTGATGGAACCAATCATGTTGTCCGAGCCAACGAGGAAGTGATTCTCTCTGCCGGTCAGTGTACATGTGTCTAGTACTATAAACCTCCAATCGCCGCGAGTACTCATCGTCTGCAGGCGCCTACCAAACTCCTCAGATACTTGAATTATCTGGCATCGGGAAAACATCCGTTCTCAGCAAGTTTGGGATCGAAACACTCCTCGAGCTCCCTGTAGGAGATAATCTGCAGGAGCAACTTCTCATTTCAACAAATGCTAGCCTGACTGATGAGGCGGTGTGTGAGTGGCCAATACTCGTGATACGCTCATAACTGAAAATATCTCGAAGCGAACCTTAGTGTGGATCCTTTCATTGAGGGCCTACAACCAGAACCTGGCAAAGAGTTCCACATGCCATCTTGTCTGCTGATTTGATCCGCTGATACCCACGTTTAGTGCAGCCGCAACGAACACTTCAGGCCCTTTCATTTCTGTGCCCATCCGTTCCGCGACGTCATCAAGCGAGCATGCTGAATTTGTTGCATTACTAAATTCATATTTGGCCGATGAGTCCCTCACACCGCTTGAACGCGCCCAATTTACGATTCAGCGCCGATGGCTGTCATCCGCCGACAGCTCGAATGTTGCTGAGCTGCTATGTGAGTTTTCGTGCATGCCTGGATTGGCTGGCCTCCCGCTAGCCGATGGTCGAGTGACCCTGTGGAATCCTGTCGCGCACCTGGTATGTGCTTCTTCTTGCCTTAATTTTGACTTTATTGAATTCTTTCACAACCTCAGCATCCCACCAGTCGGGGCTCGGTCGTAAGGCGTCCCTAGCTTTACGCTCAACGAATTGGCAGCTGAATCTATGCCAGCATATCAACAGCCCCGACCCGTTTGCGCAGCCATCCATCGACCCCAAGTTCTTAAGCCGCGCATATGGTGCGTCTATTAGAACTCAGGTCTTGATCAAACGAAATTTATCAACCTCATACGTTACAGACATGAAGGCCTTCCTGCAAGCCTTGCGCCTCAGAGAGAAGATCATTCGAGCACCGCCGCTGGATTCAATGATAACCCAGTCTGCTATTCCGCCTAGCAGCGTTCAGACAGATGAAGAAGTTGAGGCGTAAGTCGATTCCTGTCCGGTCCAAAGGCTTGCTTTGAATTATTGCGTTGGCATGCAGGTTCATCAAAGCCAACATCACGACTTTCGCCCACCCCGTTGGCACGGCTGCTATGGCTGCACGCAACCTCGGCGGAGTCGTAGACCAGAACTTGAAAGTCTATGGCACCAGGAACATCAGAGTGGTGGATGCCAGCATTATTCCCTTGCAAATTAGTGCAACGCCGGCGTCTACAGTCTTCGCCATTGCTGAAAAGGTATTTGTGATACACGTTGCGGTGGAAAATTTGGCTAATGCGAATGAAAGGCTGCGGATATTATTTTAGCCACCACTTCATGATCGCAACCAATGCAAGTTGGATTGAGAGAGTAACGGCAGAAACTCAGGGACATTGGTGACGAATAGGGCATTGCTGGTGTCGCCTAGTAGGACAACAAGTGATTCAATGAAGTAGTGATGTAGAATGTAGTTATCAACATAGGCGACGAAATTATGGTGTCTAATAGGGACACGTTTGAGGTACTTCTACGATGGATCATTTGGGATCAAAATCCTCGGCAAGCCCACCGTACCTTTGCATAATCCGTCCAAATCCGGTGCCGTAACTGAAGCGCGGCGCCTGGACGGTAAGCTTTTCCAGCTTTTCGTGGTGCACGACGACGGCCAGAGGGGCAAGAGAGCCGAAGTTGATAATGTGACAATCAGCTAGATTGACAGCCGCGTGTACAAATTGTGCGAAGGCCGCGTTGTCCGAGACCTGGCAGAAGCAAGTGATGAGCTGTCCAGACGGTAGGACTATGTGTTCGAAGCTGATGCCCCGCACGCGAATATCGGACAGCTGTGGCAGCCCCGTAGCTAAATCAACGATCCCGTAGGCATTGCCACCAGCAACGAGATTGAGGTGAAGGGATTTCAGGCGGTCAAAGTCAGGGCGACGGGTCCACAGGGAGCAACAAAGGAAGCATTTCACCTGGTGTTCCACGCATCAACCGTGTTCTATGCGTCCAGCACAGCTGATCATCGACCAGCACACAGTACTGAGTCAACCCTACTCGGGCCTGCTTCGGAGCGTAATGATATCTGATTATGAGAGAGCAGTCCCGCGACCTCTCGAGCCATGTAAGCAGTCTCCGTTTCTCTCCAACATCTCCATATTCTGGCACCTCGATAGTAGACCATAGCAGAGGCGCTGCTCTCGAGAGGTCTCTCCACAACCTGCATACATCACCGAGGAGCAGAGGAGCTTCCCAGTGTTTATAAAGGGAAGGAAAACGCGGGAGGGCGAACATGAATATCCTCTGCAGAAGTTCGGTGGGAAGGCCATGTATGTGCAGGGTTGCATGTTCGTTGACAGAATTTCGCATGATGTAACCTTCGCTTGCAGTCCAGGAAAAATCTAGGAGGGTGTCTCTGCAGTGGTGCAAAACTAGGCAAAACTTCGGCAATCCCGTTGTCGAAGATCTACAATGTAGGGCAATCTCGTCCAAACTCGTCTCGAGTAGATTTGATGGGGGCTTCGCCTGTGATCAAGAGATATTGTTGGATGATGATCGAGCACGCTGGCCCAAAACGTGGATTCAACTGGAACTGGAGAGCATGTCAGGAATCAGCTAGCAATTCGAATGGGAAGGCATATGCAGTACCTTTATGAGGTAGGACGAGCAAGCATCCACTAGCAAGTAAGCAAGTAAGTATTGGTCGTGATTATGGGTAGGGTGACGCTGGCCCAGGATGACCCCCGCGCTTGAAGCGTTGCGGCTGAAAGGTTGGTGAAAGGCCCGGGAAGACTCGAAAGTGCTCCGAGTCGACCTGAAATGGGAACGCCGGCGCACCGGCGCACCGCCATTTGCTTCCGGCTCCGGTGTGAGCATTTGCCATTAACGATACAGGAGTGAAGCCAAATCGGGACATGTTTCCTGCCCACTGCGCCATTAAGTATGTGACTCTCGTTAACTTACCCAACCCCCGCTTCTCTCCCTCGACCACACCACGATTCCAGGCCACCAATACCATCACGGGCGCCAAGCCGAAATCACGAGAACTTTCCCCCAATTTCCAAATCTCATCATCCGGCCCAGCTGGGTCCCCATGCGGTTTCGACGACTCTGGGCGCTGTTTCCATTTCGCGCTGTTTAAATAATGCGTGCTTCTTGTCTCGACTTTCCCAACCCCTGCTATTAAGAATGCTGCCCAATGTCACGTCTGACGCGTCGGCCTTCGTCGAAAAGGCCTACGACTATGTTATCATCGGAGGTGGAACCGCCGGCCTTGCGCTTGCTTCTCGGTGAGACTGTTCACAGCTCCCTACCGGTTATCACTGACAAATGATCAAGTTTGTCAGATAACCCCAACATCACCATTGGCGTTCTGGAGGCCGGCCAAGATCGGTCGGATGATCCTACAATTCGACTGGCTGGCTAGTGCGATGTCCTTCTCCAAGTTCGTTATATTGAACATACGCTGTAGGTGGATGGCTAGTTGCTGCGTCTGTGCCAGGGGCGGAGTTCCATTGGCCTTTCGAAACGACCGAGCAAACCCACGCTGCTGGCAAGAAGTTTGATGTACATCGGTAAGTAGCTCGACACTGTCGACTAGCCAGTGGGTTGAAAATGCATGTTACGGTACAATAGCGGCAAGGTACTCGGGGGGTCATCCGCGATGAACGCTCTCATGTGGACGGTAAGAGTTACTATTTGCATCAATTTCAATATACCTAAATACATGATACTTTTAGAGAGCTAGCAAAGCGGAATACGACGCTCTGGTCGAGCTCGGGAACCCAGGCTGGTCTTTCGACGAGTTGCTGCCTTATTTCAAAAGGTCCCAAGCCCACACTCCACAAGAAAACAATATAATTCCGGGTACAGGTGCCCTATCACCCTCGCAAGGTTCAGAAGGCCCAGTGAAAGTTTGTAGATCCCGTTGTAGCCCCTACTTTTGCACTAACACACCTCTAAAGACGAGCTTCAATACCTGGTACAGCTCGTTGATTAAGCCCTTTCTCGCGGCTGCGGCAACCCTCTCCATCCCACTCAACTCCGACCCAAACAGTGGCAACATGGTTGGGATGAACAATGTTGCCCGTATGGTGGACAGCGAAGACGGTACCCGATCCCATTCAGGGGCGGCTTACCTTCCGAGGACTGCAGGGAGAAACAATATTTCAGTCCTAGTTGGTGCCTATACCACAAAAATCGCAATCGCAAAGCAAGGCCACGAGCTGGTTGCCAAACAAGTTCATTTCGATGTTGATGGAACCAATCATGTTGTCCGAGCCAACGAGGAAGTGATTCTCTCTGCCGGTCAGTGTACATGTGTCTAGTACTATAAACCTCCAATCGCCGCGAGTACTCATCGTCTGCAGGCGCCTACCAAACTCCTCAGATACTTGAATTATCTGGCATCGGGAAAACATCCGTTCTCAGCAAGTTTGGGATCGAAACACTCCTCGAGCTCCCTGTAGGAGATAATCTGCAGGAGCAACTTCTCATTTCAACAAATGCTAGCCTGACTGATGAGGCGGTGTGTGAGTGGCCAATACTCGTGATACGCTCATAACTGAAAATATCTCGAAGCGAACCTTAGTGTGGATCCTTTCATTGAGGGCCTAAAACCAGAACCTGGCAAAGAGTTCTACATGCCATCTTGTCTGCTGATTTGATCCACTGACACCCACGTTTAGTGCAGCCGCAACGAACACTTCAGGCCCTTTCATTTCTGTGCCCATCCGTTCCGCGACGTCATCAAGCGAGCATGCTGAATTTGTTGCATTACTAAATTCATATTTGGCCGATGAGTCCCTCACACCGCTTGAACGCGCCCAATTTACGATTCAGCGCCGATGGCTGTCATCCGCCGACAGCTCGAACGTTGCTGAGCTGCTATGTGTGTTTTCGTGCATGCCTGGATTGGCTGGCCTCCCGCTAGCCGATGGTCGAGTGACCCTGTGGAGCCCTGTCGCGCACCTGGTATGTGCTTCTTCTTGCCTTAATTTTGACTTTATTGAATTCTTTCACAACCTCAGCATCCCACCAGTCGGGGCTCGGTCGTAAGGCGTCCCTAGCTTTACACTCAACGAATTGGCAGCTGAATTTATGCCAGCATATCAACAGCCCCGACCCGTTTGCGCAGCCATCCATCGACCCCAAGTTCTTAAGCCGCGCATATGGTGCGTCTATTAGAACTCAGGTCTTGATCAAACGAAATTTATCAACCTCATACGTTACAGACATGAAGGCCTTCCTGCAAGCCTTGCGCCTCAGAGAGAAGATCATTCGAGCACCGCCGCTGGATTCAATGATAACCCAGTCTGCTATTCCGCCGAGCAGCGTTCAGACAGATGAAGAAGTTGAGGCGTAAGTCGATTCCTGTCCGGTCCAAAGGCTTGCTTTGAATTATTGCGTTGGCATGCAGGTTCATCAAAGCCAACATCACGACTTTCGCCCACCCCGTTGGCACGGCTGCTATGGCTGCACGCAACCTCGGCGGAGTCGTAGACCAGAACTTGAAAGTCTATGGCACCAGGAACATCAGAGTGGTGGATGCTAGCATTATTCCCTTGCAAATTAGTGCAACACCAGCGTCTACAGTCTTCGCCATTGCTGAAAAGGTATTTGTGATACACGTTGCGGTGGAAAATTTGGCTAATGCGAATGAAAGGCTGCGGATATTATTTTAGCCACCACTTCATGATCGCAAACAATGCAGTTGGATTGAGAGAGTAACGGCAGACACTCAGGGACATTGGTGACGAATAGGGCATTGCTAGTCACTTAGCAAGATAACAAGACGATTCAATGAAGAAAGCGGTAGCGCAGAGTGTAGTTATTAACATATGCGATGAAATTCTGATGTTTAGTATGAACATGTTTGAGGCACTTCTACGATGGATCGCTTGGAATCAAAACTCCTCAGCAAGCCCACATACCTGTTGGGTATCATATGATCACCAACCACTTCTGACAGCGCCTTGTTGATCGCGTGCTCTCCGGTGCCCACAATGCTCATCTTCTCGGACTTATGTGCTGGCAGAAACGAGGGATTTGAAGAGCCACAGACGCAAACTTGGCACGTTTATGAAGAGTTTTCCGGACGTGACTGAAATCGAACCTATAAATCAGTCAAGTTTTTTGTTTGTTTTAAAATCATATTTATGCTCTACCGGGATATTCCCTATCGTAGAGCTATACAAATCAGTCAAGTTCCAAGCGATCGACGAGGTAAATGGAGGTTAAAGGACGCACCAAAATTTCTGGGTAGTGATTTTGAAAGTTGGCGTTCTTGGAATTTGCATCGCGGTCACGCATGCTCATTCCAGCATAGTCTGCGCTTTTGCACTCGCCATAGTGTTCTCCTCTCCTCGTCTGTGTTACCGGTCATACTGGCCCTTCCTAATGGGAAATAGATGTACCACCGCATTGCTCCAACCTTCCTGAAACCTATCTGCTCCAGCAACCGTACTATCAGAGAGCTCTCCATCCCGGATGATCGCACGACCGCACGACAGTACTAGTCAACAACCCTTAGCCCCGGGCCTGCTGGCCGGAGCGTAAATGCGTAGGTCGGAATAAGTCAGACAGCATGCATCGTGAGATTGGGGGAAGAGCCCTTGCATGCATCCAGTACAAGAAATTATACATATATTATGCCCCACACCACACCTCGAATCTACACAAAATATGGCATCGCGCCCTGTAAAAAGCAAGCTTTAGCAAGGCATCCACCCACAAACTCACCGCGACACTCACCATCTTTCTAGTCTGCATACCTTTATCCCGCTCATTCTCCTCTGCCGCCTCATACACCGTGAAAACCCGCTCCCCATCCTCGCGGACCGTCAATATACTCGCAAGGTTCCCACAGCGATAGCAGTAGTTTGGCGCAGACCATACAGTGACCAGCGCGTCGTCAAACATGTGTTTGTAGCCTTCCTGGACAAGTTGGTGCGCCCGTGCTATCAGTGTCAGGGAGTTGACGTGGTTAAACTGCAGAAAGTATGAGGATCAGCCGCGCGAAAAGGACATAATGCGGGAACCATACTTCTCGTGCTACGGATCCGCCGAATAGCCATCCTGCACCGCGCGGACTGACAGCCCAATTATCAACGTCGTCTGGATCAGACCACATAAGATCTTTATACGTGCCATCCACGTCAGCCAATACAACGGTTACAGTGATGCGATGAGACGAACCGCAGAACGCCCCCTCGTGAGGGATCTCTTGCGCGCGAGATAACACTCGTATTTGATCCAAAGTACGGATATCGGGTGAGAGGCCACCATGTACACACAAGGTCTCTCCATCTATTATCTGAATCACCATGAGGGTCAGGGAGAGGCGTAGGCACGGATGGGCGATCGACATACCGCCGCGAGATTCAAGTAATCAAACACATTACAGCATGCTTTCCAAACGGACGCGCTTCCATACTTCTGCTGGCATTCATCTTCTCATCCTGAGTCAGTGCATTGTAGGCGCGATGTGAGAGTTGCACCGACCGTAGAATCCGTAGACCTGCGTTATCTGTCTGCTTTCGTGATTCCCCCGCAATAACGTCACTTTGTCTGGATACCTGAAGCCCCCGCATTAAGACAGCATAGCAGTCAGATTGGGCTGTAATTACCTCGCTTTCAGTGCGAGAAGGAGAGAGACAGTTTCTAAACTGTAATGTCCACGATCTACAAAATCGCCCTACGCCGACAGATCCATGCCGCCTCAGCCGGGTAACTGTCCTCGCAACTGCGTGTAGACGCACCATAAATATATAGCTTGTCTCTGGCACCATTCCTCCTTTCCGTAACAGCTCCAGTAAGTCCCAGAACTGGCCGTGGATGTCTCCGCAAATGGTAACGGGGCTTGACACGGGCTGGATATTGGACTCCTCCATGAGGATGCACCGCACGCGCTCACACAGAACCTTCATATCCGCCTCTGGTAGATGATTGCATGTCATAAGTTGTTCTATCCATTTGTCAGGGTCATACGTGGGCATTGCGGATTAGTGATAGAGACGAGCCAGGGCTTGTTCTTGAAGATGATCGGGCAAGAGGCGTGGGAGAACGGAACCGAATAAGCCACACGCTTGCGCCGACACGGCCAGGCAAATCCTGGGCAAACCTGCGCCTTTACCTGTACATGTGCTGGAGGGTAGTCGGCCCTTTGGACTTCTGATCCTCGATTCGGACTGCCTTGCGCAATTTTCATCTCTCAGTATTGCTCAGGGTGTAGCTCTAGGGGCATAATTTGGACATAAGAGAAACACCACACAACACAGCGGCACCTGGAATCTGGAGTCTAGAGAATACACGTTCACCGGCGTTCGTGATCAAAGATGTTTATCTGAAAATGCTTGTATGTACAGCTCATTCAATCTTCAATGCAGTCGGAAAGCCCTGCTGATATCGTTCAAATCAATAGCTAATCACATTTCAAATGGCGACATATTTCATGATATCCTGGATGGTCGAAATTCCGTGGACTCAAAAGGTTAAAATGGGTCTCCCAAAGGGCTCACATCTCGCACAATTTGCTATTACCCGTGCACTCTTTGGATTGGACTCTTCGGGCTGTAATAGCTGTAACCAACTATAACTCCGCCGGTACCATTTAAGCACAGACAAGCACTTCGACACAGCGACACATTTATGGTATTCGTTTGTCATGAAGAACACATGTTCGCCGACGGTTCACTCGGAAACGCTTGAACAGCTTATCTCATCTTCTTTTTTCCTGACAGCAAGTCCGGCAGATTTTTGGACAGGCCAACCTCGAGGTCTCCCAACAACGGCATGTCTGTCCCAAAGGCTCACATTTTACGCTTCTTGTTGTGTAATTCATTCAATTTCATCGCTTACCCACAATGTCCACTTGTGCTGCGATTCGGAACGCCGTTGATGCAGCACTGCGGCTCCTAGGTTGACGTCTGTAATGTTCCTGGCTTACCCGGATACCTCTGGATCTTCCATTTTTCGTCCTCCGCATGCGCAGACATGCACTGGCGCACCTTCAACTATCCAGCCGGCCTCATAAATCTGGGTCCACGCTCTGCCCTGCCCCTTTGCACGCTCCTGCGCTCGCGGGCATGAATGGCAACGCATGACGAAGAGAAGACCGCACAGGGCCTTGTGGCGCGCGTCATTCGGCGGTATCAGTGGGGGGAAGGGGGAAGTTGGAGGATATTTTAAAAGCGGGGGGAAACCATGCAGGAGGGAAAGCGGTAGATGTTACGGTGCTAGGGAGCGGGGAGGGGATACTGCTGGGGAGATGAGGCCTAGGTTTACGAGTTTGCCGAAATTTTGCCACACTCGCGTCGCCGAGAAATGATCCAGTCAAGCCAACGCCCCATCAATCTCTGGCGCTGCAGCCATCGTTTTTCCATGCCGGCGAATAACGTGTGGCGTTCCGTGGTCTGCGGGGCCAAGTCGAATCTTGGTGGTGGCTTTGCAAGCTCTGTTCGTAGTCCAAATTCGCACGAAATAGGCTCATACAGGTGGCGAAATTAAGATCGCCACGCTACAAGTAACCCACGCCAGAGTCAATTTGACCACAACTAATTGGACTGTCCCTCCCCTATCTCCCCTGTGCTGACATCCTGCTCGGTTTACTTGTCTAATGCGCCTCAACACCTCATGGCCGTCATTATAGAGCGCTCGGCCCAGACGGGTCGGGTAAAATATTTCTTATTAGGAGGTCTGTCGTCATATTTCATTTTATTAGGAGCTGGTTTGATTCCACGAGGCCGGCCTGAGGCCAGCTCTGTCATTACTTTATATAAAAATTGAACCTCGAAAGGCTACAACTATCTTGCCCTTCATCGCCATTCCCTCTGCTTCCAATATTCTTCTGAGTCACCGATGCTTGTCAACACCAATACAATGTCGCAACAGGTAATTCTAACTCATACTGGTCGGACATGACCTGTCATCTAATAGTCATCTTCAGGAAAGGGACGATGTTGCTCAGCCTGTGTCACCGTCGACTCCCATGCCTTTCGATCTTGGCCGCACTCGGCCGCAGGTAAGTTCAACCCATCCTGGTTGTACAACGACGGCCACATTCTAAATGATATATTTTAGCTAATAAATGATGAACTGGTTTGTCGAGAAGAAGCAGACGAACACTACTTTGCCTATGGGGACGTTGCGCAACTGTGGAAGCGTGAGATGAAGTCAACAGGCCGCCTGGTAAATCTCTCTCTCTCACTTTGCCCTTCGCATATTTTTCTAAACCTCGTTTGAAGGTCGCCATAAAGGGATTCAGGATGACGATGACCCAAGGCGTTGGTAACATCAACCGTAGATTTGAAGTTGTGAGTGTACCAAAGATATGGTGCTGCGCGCAATGACTTAACATTTCCTAGGCTCTCCGTGGACTCGTGCAAAGTTGGCAGAAACTCGATCACCAGAACATCATGCCCTGCCTCGGTGTCACCCTGGACTTTGGGCTTGTAGCCTCTTTGGTGATGCCCATGTGTCCGGATGGGTCTATCAGCCAATACGTCAAGGAAAACCCAAATGCTAACAAACTCGACTTGGTAAGATTCTGCGTCTGTTGGCGTTAATATCTTTATTAATATGTGGCGCACAGTTATCGCAGGTAGCAGGCGGCATCGCTTACTTGCACTCACGAGCCATTGTACACGGGAAGATCTGTGGAGTAAGTCCAGTCGGAACAGCTTTCTTCCGCTTACGGATCTGAACGGTGTCTTGCAGCGAAACATTGTCATCGCACCAAACGGCCGGCCGCTCATCACAGACACCGGTCTCTCCCAGATCATCCAAGCACAGGAGGGGATCTTTCCCTGGGGGGCCTCCGAGGTGCGCTGGATGGCCCCCGAACTATTCGCCTCCGAGCTCGACGATGCGTGCACGACTAGCAGCGATGTGTGGTCACTGGCTATGACAATACTGGAAGTTATGAGCGGACATATACCATACTACCCATACCGGCGGGCCTACGCCGCGGGGATCGCCATCATGAAAGGTATTCTTCCTGAGCGGCCCGACGACGACTCCGTGTCGGACGACCTCTGGGGAGCGCTGAACATGCTCTGGATAGGAAACCCTGAGAGTCGTCCAAGCGCCTCGTTTGTCCAGTGGCAACTTGACGCTTTCAGGAGCGCCACGTTATATCACTTGTACAAGTTATAATCAACGGTTGCTTTTTTTCACTTAGTTAGTATTCACTACCCGCATATTAGTGGCACCTTAAAGCTTTTAGGAACGATACATTATATCATTTATACAAGTTACAATCAGCGGTTGCGGCCTTCGTGCGAGACACCATTTTCACTCAGTCAGTATTATTCACTACCCATATGTATACCAATATATTATCCAACTTATCCCACGAACATTACTTGGTCGCCAGCTGCGCCCTAGCTACCTTAAACTCGACGTTGCAGGCAGGCCGGCAGGGGCGACAATAGTTGAATATAGTACCACCATCGAAAGTTTCCACCACCAAGCACGCTCATGGGGCTGGGGTGAGCATCCGGTGCACCGTCGGTACTACATATCGTATTTGCCCCTCCCCCGAATGCGTCCAGCACGACCCTTGTGCCGCATCAACGTGGTCTCACGTTTCACAAGAGCCTGCAAGGAAAAGGTTCAGACATTAAATGCTATTCATTTGCCAAGAAACAGAATCGAAAATATAGGTATGTGCGGTGTGTACTGGCCGCTGTCGGCAGCGGGAGTGCGCGAGTGCAGGCATGCGTCCAGGGTGTGGCGCGCTGGCGGCGACAACGTGGGCTACGCGCGTCCGGGATGTGGCGCGAGGCGGGGTTGTGCGCTCAATGGCGGCATCTGCGTGGGCAGCGGTGGGCGCACAGGATTACGCGTTTGCGCGATCTGGGGGCAGCGGGAGGGCATGCGCGATGGCTGGCGCGTACGGGGACGGGTGTGCCCGTAGCGGGTTGAGCCGCAGCCGCTCGCTGCGAGGGCACGCGCAGCGCCGCAGCATCGACCAGGGCTGCTGCTGGAGCGACGCCTGGAGGTCGTGGGCGCGCGTTGGCACGATCTGGGGAGGCGGCTGGATGCACATGTACATATGGAGTTACTTCAACCCTGTTCTCTCGTCCGCTATCTGTCCCCTTCCTCTCTCTTTCATCTATCCCCACTGTCTCCTTCACTTCCCTCGTTGTTGATGTCCGCGGGCCGATTGGGACGCGTCGTTGTCTTGCGAAGTGGTGGTTGTGAGGCTAGCGGGTCGGGTTGAAGTCGTCGCGTGACGTGGCGGTTGCGCGCTCGTTGGAAACGGACGTGTGCAGGCGCGCCTTGATGTAATCACAGAAGCGACACAGACTTGCCTTATTAGGCGGCGTAGTGGAGCCGGAGCTTTTGAGTGGCTAATGGCCATATGGCCGGCTATCGATAGCCAGATTATAGATACGCTCTCCTCGTCCTGCACCGGCCTGATCCCGAGACCATTACAGCTTCCAGGCATTTATTGCTAGCATCATCGGGGCTTTCTCGACAATCACAGGCTCTAGTCGATGTCCCCTTCAGAGACCATTCAACGGCGAACCGCGCCTACAGTCGGTTGCGGCTAAACAGTTAATAACCGGCTAATATTACCCGTGTTGTTAACACAGCCAACTTTCACCGTGTAAGTTAGGGCCGAAAAATGGACGCGTTTTTCTAGGTTTTTCTCATGCATTCTTACGGAGATGTCTGAGGGAATTGTAATTATCTTACTGGTACACCTCTACTCCACGCCTAATTCACACACACATCACACACACCCTGCCAGCAGTGTTCGACTCTTCCTGCGTGCTCGGACTTGGAAGATACAGTACAAGACAAAGGTCTGCAGTCTAGGTATTAGATCGTCGATGTGTGCTGACGACTATCACCGTATCAATACGACCTTATGTTCAGGCCGACTCGGGATTTCGTGTGACTGAGGTCACTGGCATGTTTACTAGAGGTTCAAATCGAGCGGTAACTTGGGACGAACTTCGTACTTATGGGCCCAAAATAAGGTACAAACTAGCAACCTGGAGCGCTTCTCGATGTTTTCACAGAAGTATGGTCATGGCCGAGATTCACCCGAAATAGGCTCAGACGAGTGACGAACTGAGGTCGTCATGCTACAAGTAACCCGCGAATTTGGCCACAACTGATTGGATTGCCCCCCCCTCCCCCTCCACTCCCCTGTGCTGGCATCCCGCGCGGTTTGACTAATGCGCCTCGACACCTCATGTCCATCATTATGGCGCTCGGAACAGATGGCTCGGGCTATAAGGTCAGGCTTGTTCCCACTTTATATACAGATCGAAACCAGAGACTAAAACTATCTCACCCTTCGCATTCAACCATATTATCATGAACTAGTCCTATTCCCCCTGCTTCCAATACTCTTCCGAGTCACCGATGCTTGTCGACACCAATGCAGTGTCGTAACAGGTAGATCTAACCCATACTGGTCAGACATTACCTGCCATCTAACAGTCATCTTCAGGAAAGGGACGATGTTGCTCAGCCTGTGTCACTCACGACACCCATGCCTTTCGGTCTTGATCACATTTGGCCGAAGGCAAGTTGTACCCATCCTGGTTGTATAATGGCCACATTCTAATTGAGTTGCTTTAGGTAATACGTGATGAATTGGTTCGTCGAGAAGAAACCGACGAACACTACTTTGCCCATGGAGATTCTGCGCAACTGTGGATGAAGTCAACAGGCCGCCTGGTAAATCTCTCGCACTTTACCCTATGCATATTTTTCTAAACCTCGATTGAAGCTCGCCATAAGGCATTCCGGATGACAATAACGGATGGCGTTGGTAACATTACTGTACCATTTCGACTAAGTGTTCCCGGGTTGCCACATGTTACCGGTCCATCCGCTATGGGATGCAGTTCAGAGCCGATGGTTACCTGTTACACTGGCAAGACATGTTCACTGCAGAAATCTTGAGTGTTCTTGGGAGGAGACACTGAGCTACAACTAAGTTGAACAGGTACGAAGGAGGTCATTCTGCAGTATAGCACGCTTAACTTGCTCAAAATTTTCGCCTGAAGGGTTTCCCCCCCCCCCCCCGGGAAATCACAGATGTTACTAGAGTGTTCAGTTCACCGTACCCTGTTACACGTTGCTGAACACTTGGTCGAGACTCGAAATGGTACAGTAACCGTAGATCTGAACTTGTGAGTGTAACAAAAAGATGGTAATATGTGCAATGGCTTACCATTTCTTAGACTCTGTGCAAATATGGCAGACACTTGACCACCAGAACATCGTGGCCCGCCTCGGTGTCACCCTTGGCTTTGGGCATGTCGCCTCTTTGGTGGTGCCCATGTGCCCTGATGAACTATCAACCAATACGTCCAGGAAACCCATATGCTAGCAAACTCAACTTGGTGAGATTCTGTGTTTGATGGCGTCAATATCCGTTAATCAACCATGATGCACAGTTATCGCAAGTAGCAGGAGGCTTCGCCTACTTGCACTCGCAAGGCGTGGTACACGGGAATATATGTGGCGTGAGTCGAGTCGAAACAACTTTCGGCTCGAAAAAAAAAAAAAGGTCCAAACTGGGGTGCTTTTTGTTGGCTTGGGCGTGGCTCGGTGAATCTTTTCACAGAAGCATGATCATGGTCGAGATTCGCGCGAAATATGCTCAAATAGGTGAGGAACTCAAGGTCGTCGTACTGCAAGTAATCCGCGCCAGATTGGCCAGAAGCGATTGGACTGTCCCCCTCCCCCTGTGCTGGCATCCCGCGCGGTTTACATGCCTAATGGGCCCCAACAGAGGTCCTCATGTCCATCATTATGGGGCGCTCGGTCTAGACGGCTCGGACTGTGAGGTCAGGCTCGTTCCCACTTTATATACAGACCGAAACCAGCGACTAAAACTATCTCACCCTTCGCTTTCAGCCATACTACCATGAACCAGCCCTATTCCCTCTGCTTCCAATATTCTTCCGAGCCGCCGATGCTTGTCGACACCGATATAATGCCGCCACAGGTAGTTCTAACTCATGCTATTCAGACATACCTACCATCTAACAGGCGTCTTCAGGAGACGGACGATGTTGTTCAGCCTGCGTCACCCACGACATCCATGCCTTTCGGTCTTGGCTGCACTCGGCCGCAGGTAAGTTAAACCCATCCTGATTGTACAATGGCGGCACATTCTAAATGATTCTTTTAGCCAATAAACGATGAACTGGTTCGTCGAGAAGAAGCAGACGAACACTACTTTGCCTATGGGGATGTTGCGCAACTGTGGAAACGTGAGATGAAGTCAACAGGTCGCCTGGTAAGTCTCTCTCTCTCTCGACTTTGCCCTTTGGATATCTTTCTAAACCTCGGACGAAGGTTGCCATAAAGGGATTCCGGATTACAACAACGGATGGCGTCGGTGACATTAACCGTAATTTTGAAGCTGTGAGTGTAACAGAGATATGGTAATGCATGCAATGGCTGACCATTTCCCAGGCTCTCCATAAACTCGCGCAAAGTTGGCAGAAACTCGATCACCAGAACATCATGCCCTGCCTCGGCGTCACCCTTGGCTTTGGGCATATCGCCTCTTTGGTGATGCCCATGTGTCCTAATGGGTCTATAAACCAACACATCGAGGAGAACCCAAATGCTAACAAACTCGCCTTGGTAAGATTCTGCGTTTGATAGTGTTAATATCATTAATGATCTGCGGCGCACAGTTATCGCAGGTAGCAGGCGGCGTCGCTTACTTGCACTCGCAAGGCATTGTACACGGGAAGATCTGTGGAGTGAGTCCAGTCGAAACAGCTTTCTTCCGCTTATGGATCTAAACGGCGTCTTGCAGCGAAACATTGTCATCGCGCCAAACGGCCGGCCGCTCATCACAGACACCGGTCTCACACAAATCATTCAAGCACATGAGGGGATCTTTCCCTGGGAGCCTCCCTCCGAAGTACGCTGGATGGCTCCTGAACTATTTTCTGAGCTCGATGATGCGTGCACGACGAGCAGTGATGTGTGGGCACTTGCTATGACGATACTGGAAGTTATGAGCGGACATATGCCATACTACCCTCACCGGAAGGCCCTCGCTGCGGGGATCGCCATCATGGAAGGTGTTCTTCCTGATCGGCCCGACAACGACATCATATCGGACGACGTCTGGGGAGCGCTGAATCTGCTCTGGATCGGAAACCCCGGGAGTCGGCCATGTGCCTCATTTGCCCAGTGGCACCTTGACGCACTCAGGAACGACACATTATATCACTTGTACAAGTTATGATCAGCGGCAGCGGCCATCGCGCGAGATACCATTTTTCACTCAATCACTATGCACTACCCACATGTATACCAAACTTCCATATATTATCCAACTTATCCCATGAACTTTACTTGCTCACGAGCGGTGGAGATAATAGTTGAATATTACTACCATCGAAATTTTCTATCCGTGCCTCGTTGCCACCACCTCGCTGCGGAGCACTGATCTCTTGAACATCTAGGTTGTTGCGATCACCAAACATTGTCTGTTCGGAAACATCCTGACTATCTGCACTATTCTTTGGGCTATCGTCTAAGTATGGCTACGCAGAGACTCCAGTTCAATTCTTTTGTTCCGACTCAGAGCAAGGACCGGGGATGGAATGCTGAAGCTTGAAGGATATCGATTAGCCGCAGCCTCTCACTCCGTTCATCACACCTGTCACCCTTGTCGCTTGTCTTCGCGCGGGTCAATTGAGTACAAGGTTCAGACAATACATTTATATCACGATGCTCACGCAGCTGAAACGCCGGATGGATTCCATTAACCTCAATTAAGGTGAGGCCTGGTAAGGCGTTTATATTCCTCCGACACCCTAATTGCGGCACGAATCGTTGAACGACTGAATGGGAGCAACAAAAGCAGTCGCTCGGGGTCAGTAACCCGCGCGGGATGCCCTCTGCGGCCGCACTGCCGTCGGTCAAGTTCGGTTAATCAGGGTTAATCGACATCCTTCTTTAGACTTTAAGTTCAATCACATCAGAGCCCGAAAACGTTAACGCCAATGCCGGCATTCCGACCTTAAGTCAAACATCCCTTTCAAATCCCTTTGCTCTCATGCTTCTACAATGTATCCTGCGATTAATATTGTCCTGCGATACTAGTACTTCTGCGGTACATCATGCGATGCATCTGGGCGACATTGGATATGTGCCTTCTTTATTCTCTGTCTGTCTTCCTCCTCCCACGACAACACCAACGACAATAAGTACAGGCCTCACGCAGTGGATGGCAGGTAGAACCGGTTAGACCATGCTTTCTATCAGCACATCGGGCTCAGTTGTCTGCCCATCCCACAGCTGCAAAAGAATGCCCAAAATCGCGATATAAAATCCACACAAAAGTGGTCAGATTTCGGAAATTTTTATTTGGGTCCATCACCTATATTCAGGAGCCCTGGCTGGGGATGCGACGAATGCCGAGGAGCTGTACGGTGGCTCGAGAGTATGGATATGTGTACGTGAAAGGTGAGTTTCAAGGATGATCAGTAAACACACAACTAATCTACTGCCCACCTTCTCGCAGAGCCACACACGCACCATCGCCCCGCGTATGCATGACTCACTTACACACTCACCCAGAACGCGCTCGCCGACCGCGCGCACTAACCCCCGATCGTACATGTAAAACCTTGACCGCACACGTGCACCCCGTCCCGCACGCTCGCCCGGTCCCCTTCCCACGCCCTACACCCACA
>KV417517.1:110221-133120 GCA_001630335.1 Athelia psychrophila | reverse complement strand
CATAGAGTGCGGGTGAAGGCCTAAGTCATTGGGGTGTCGGGGACACCGTTAGCGTAGAGCGGGCTGCTGCGGTCGACTATCGTAAGTCGCGGGTAAAATAATAATACATCTCATTGGCTGAAGTACATCTCAACATATGACGCCTCGGCTCTACACCCCGCGTCGGGTTACGGTCTTATTTTGGTCTACTTTTCTTTTCTTTTCTGTCTATGTCAATAGATAGTCGGTGACTTTGTGGGTTAACTACAAGCCCAACCACACTCGAGGAGTCCCGTTTATTTAAGGACTAACAACCAAGTAAGATATCGACATGTAGATATGATATATAATGTTATCGATTTTCTCGATTTTCAGCTACACTGACGCATGTCCTCTCGTAAACTCGCTCACCGTACGCTAAGCCCTAATTAGTCGGTAACTTTGTGTAATGCAAAACATATGTAATAATGTATAACGGCATTCGAACAGAGAGGCCGGAGTCGATTGAAGCAGTAACGTTGTTGGAATTGTGTAGGAGATGTTCGTGTCAACAGAGTTCTTAAATCTATATATGAGAGTTTGTGGAATATGTAGTATAGGTCGGCAGAGCTAGGTGTTTTAGAGGGGTGTGACGATTATGATACCCGAAGTTTAAAGTTTTACGAGGCTTGGGACAAAGATGGGCTGGAAAACGTCCGTTAACGTTTAATAAAATTAAATACTTACGGAACAAAAATTGTACATGTATACGGGAGTATGTATGAGTTACATAAGTTATAGTCAACCATCGTTCACCCTTACCTCCCTCGAACTTTTACGCGTTCACAAAGTCACCTATCCGCACAGAGTCACCGACTATCTATTGACATATGTCTCAGAATACACACCCACGCTGCTACGCCTTCAGGATACATTAGGTACAAGTCCCCATATAGTGTTTGTGTTTGGCATGTATAGTATTACATGATTGATGTTCTTACTTACTTGTCCGGGAGATTTGGCCCGAGAACGACATTGGTGACAGCGACAGGTACTATAGCTAAAAGTAGAGGAGTCACCTGACCTTGTCCGCTGCAGTCCTAACGACCATAAGTGTTTGCCATTACTCACTCGAACGACGACCGATCTCGCTGACCGGTGTCGGCTTTCTCTTGTCCCTAGCTAGACGCTCCCCCTTGTTCCCCTTCCCCTCATCCTCCTGACCCCTTCTTTGTTCTCCTCCCGAGAGCGGGCCTCGGAAGTAGCCGTCCTTGTTCTCGCATCGACTGGACCCTACGATTTCAACAAAATCGTTACGACACAGTTGGAAGTTGATGCCCTTGTTCCATCAGCAAGGCAACCCCAATTTCAGCATCTTCAACGCTCAGCTACACACCCTTTTCACCCCCTCATCCACCTCACTATGTCTGCCAGTGTAACCTCTTCGGCGACACCGACGACTGCGGCAAGCACTGCCTCAATCCCTACTAGCGCGCCATCGGCGACCCAATCTACCGCATCTGCTACCAGCACCTCCTCAGGTGGTGGGGGCGGGGGGTCGTCAGGACTCGGTGGATCGAGCTCGTTATATCGTGCGTTCCTCTAACTCCCATTCCGAGATAACCGGAGCTGACGCGTACTTTAGTATATACGTTCCTAGGTGCTTAGCCAGTCTGCACATTGGCGAACGGCCTTTTACTAAATGCACTCCTGCAGCGACCCTCATACTTCTGCTAGGCGTATCAGGCGCTATCGTCATCCGCTCCTATGTCCTCAGACGCCGGCACCAGGCCATCGTCGAGGAAGCGATCCGAAACGGCACATGGGTGCCACCGCCTTTCGCAAGCGGAAGGCGGGGAGGCAGAAGAGACGTCGGAGAAAAGCCCAAGATGTGGGATGCGTGGGTGGGGAAGGATCGCGAGGTCATGGACGTTGACTCCGACGCAGGAAATGGCGCTGGCATCGGCGGGTGGGGGGATCTGCTGGTTCGTGTTGTCTGTCCCGCTTGCCTTCCGTTCTTGCTTCTGACCGATGTACTGTGCACTTCGACAGCCTATATCAGCCACGTACCTCAACCAGCGCCCTTCGCGCTCGCGAACCACTACCGCTGAATCTACCAGCGCCCGTGGACACGCCTCCCCCTACCGCCGCACGCGGAACTTCTTCCCATGGCGCAGCGAACACGCCCGCGCAGATGCCACGCCATCCGAGCCGCCCTCGCCGACTACGCCAGCTGCGGCTACCCCCGCAGCATCTGCGTTAAATCTGCCAACAGCTACGACACCGATACCGCCAACGCTCCGGCTCACAGTGCTCATTGCCATGCCTGCGCCGCCGATACAGCACCAGCACCAGTCGCATCTGGACGACGAGGAGGGGCCGCCGGTGGTGGAATTGGGTGTCGTTGATGTTAGCGTCCATGCACCGGCGGTGACTGAGACTGTGGAGGTGCCAGAAACGACGATAGCGTGATGGTCTACTTGTTGGACAGCGTGATAGTCTCCTTGTTGGACTTGTGTATTTTGTATGATAACAAAGCGAGGAGTCATAGTTTTTTTGCATATTCTATATCTGCACCTCTGCTTAATCGACCGAAAACTTGTGTGCGTGTTAATCTACGTTCCATGAGATTGTGATATGCGCCGCCCTGATGTGCAACATCTTCAATCGCCCATTTGTTTGTGCACGCAGCCAAGATTATGCACTGTCAAATTGAATTCGAATGGCCTGACGTAGGGAAGGGAGTCTCAGACGTGTGCATGCATTCTGTAGCCCCACAAACAAAATTGAGTGGGGCCTTGTGATGGGTACTATATATTGATTCTAGGCTTTTCTCGCGTTTATTTTGAACGTTGAACCACCACCACCACCGCGGCATCCCAAGGCCAATTCTTGATATACCTCATTCTTAACGCATCTCTTGATCTTCAGCAGTCGGTACGAGTGCCAAACACTTCGTCTTGACCCCTGTAAAATGACAACATAAGAGTAGCAAAATGCAGATCGAGCGCGAACGCGTCATGTCGCTGTCAACACGCCTCGAAGAGATTGAAACTGCAAGGAGATCGCTCCTACTTCAGCTGAAGGACTTGGAACTTCAGCTGGAGGACTTGGATGTGCAGGAAAAGACGGTCAAGAGAGAGCAAAACAGGCTGTACAACCGGGATGCTCTGACCGCAAATCTTCCCGACGAACTGCTTGCGGTGATATTTGAAGCGGGCATGAGTCAAGCTCAATTTGGAGTCCTGGTGTCTCATGTATCGAGCCGTTGGCGCAGCATCGCGCTAGCAACCTCCAGGCTGTGGGTCGACGTAGAATGCCTATGCGTGGTGCCCCCAGATGACGATGAAGCATCCATCGCCGATGAATCGGAACATCAGCTTCCCTGGCTTAAAAGAGCCGCTACTTACCTTTCCAGATCCAGGCCTTCGCCTGTGAACATCCATATCTATGGCACATCGTCCGCATACGCATACGCCGCAGACCGTCAGGACTGGGAAGAATGTCTCCCCCATAAATTCATTTCCTTAATAGGCAACCACATTAGACATTGCCGCGAATTGTTCATCGACGGCATAGCTGGCGCTGAATCACTCCGAATGCTTCTCGAGTCCCTTAACTACCAATCAGCACCCCTTCTGAGCTCCTTCAGTTTAATCACAGCTGGGCGGATGGAGTTCCAATGGCGGCTTGCCGCACCATGCCTAAAATACGTCAACCTTCAAGGCGCTTTCGGAGAGCAGCAGTTGCGGGCCTACTTGCCTTCATTTGGACGCATCACTTCTTTGCGACTAGCTCACCTCCATGTCATGGGTCAAGAGGCATACACTTCCTTACGCGACGCTCTCATGGCTCTCAAGTCATTGTCTCGTCTCGAGTTACAGCCCATAGGTGTCTTCCAGCCACCAGCTGCATTACCCATAACACTTCCAAGCCTCCGATTCCTAGGAGTGGACTGTAGGTTTTGTCCTGCAGATATCAATTGCATCATCAAAGCCATCCACGCGATGTCATTGATATCATTATCGCTGTCAGCATGGGACAATGCACACGATGGTAGCGAACCCCTTTGGTCGGCACCTCAGGAGCCTCGTGTACCGTCCTTGCGGCATCTCTTTCTCTCAGGTGGTTTCTCCGCGGCCTTCTCAGAATTCGAATGGTTTGCGCGAAAATACCCGAATATCGACCGCTTGACATGTTGGGGTGCAGATGTTGGTTTGATGCTCGCAGCTATTGTTGCTGGAGGTGATGGTGGGAATGAGGGACGTCCCGGACTGGGCGATGGCCCGCGTTGGTCCAAATTACGCAGCATCGGTGCTAGAAATCTAGCTAAGCCTTTGGATCTCGTGGTGCTGCGCAAGGCCATCCTCAAGTTTCAAGAAGGTGGCCGCCCGTTTAGCACGCTTTCGTTACCCCAACAATCTGTTGCTCATTTGGACGCCAATGCCATGGCGGAGCTGAGAGGAATAATCAGTATCGGAGATTTCTCAGACGATTGGCCGATGCCATTCAATTTCTGGCAGATGGATGAGGGGTAGTACACGCTCTGCGGAGTTCAGGCAGCTGTAAACGTAAGTGTGCATCAATATTTGAAACATACATCTGGAATTGAAACCCCGATTTGAATGGCGTTGACCAGTCATCTCTGAAAGACAGTCCTCTCAGCTCTAGCATGGCCTCCGCGCAGAACCGACGACCGACCCTGCGCTAGTCAAAGGGCCCGCGGAGCCTCTCGACGGAGTTGCTGCTGACGCGGATCGTGTGGCAAAGGACCTGTATCCGGACGCACACGGAGAAAGGAGTAGAGATATGCATGTGTATACATATGTGTTCAAGGTTTAGTCATAATCATGGGCTGGTTATATTGTTTGCTATCGCGTATACATATTATTCATGCATAGTGCACCAGAGCCGGATGTATCCTGCAACAGATCAAAGATGCAAGAATCAAAACATGTCGTTCAACTGGGCAGATCCTGTTCCTGGTTGAAGGAACGCCTGGCCGCTCGAAGACTGCAAAAAAAGGAGTCAGCATCAGCAAACAATTGTGAAAGCAGCTGGGTCTGACCCCAGAGAAGTAGAAGGTATCGACAACGAAGTCATAACCTTCCTGCGAGCCTCCGGTCATGCTAAACATGGTGTCAGCGAACGAATGGAAGCATAATAGAGATGTAGGCATACTCAGGGATTTTTCCCGTGAAGTTGTGTGATCCATTAGCGAACAGAGCCGAGGTATCACTGTAAAATAATGATACCATAAGCACCACCTCCATAGTGAGAGGGAGTTGATGCCTACTAAAATCCGATGAACCACTTGATTCCTGAGTTGTCGCCGACACCAGCGACGAGAGTGGCTTGTCTGACAGTAGTTCCTGAAGCTGTTGAGGACGTTTAGCAGATATTGCGATGGACACAATCAGTAGTAACGCACGAGCGGGCGCGACTTTGATCTGGAAATTGACATCCGTCTGGGTGGCCTCAAACGCAGCAATAGACGGCGCCTGAGCGGTGGCGAGACCAGCGAGCAGTGCAATGGGCAGGATGGTGGAAAGAGTGAACTTCATGTCGACTGGGAGGTAGGAGGAGTGGAGTAAGTTGATTATATTATGAGATGTCCTAGAAGTGATCCACTTTATAGCTTAGAGGTATCATGAGGAAAGCTGTGAGGGTGGGCTGAGAGTAGTAACTGTGACGGCGGTCCGTCCGCACGCCAAGCTCGAAAAACGCGTTGAGCGCTCTAAATTTTGATGCACGGAGCCCGGCCCATCCTCAATATGAGTAAGCATCCCACCTTGAAGCCGTTCATATTCAAGACACCAAGTGATAATTGTCGCGGGGGCCGACGCAAGGTCAAGTTCAGAGCGTAAGCGGCAAGCCTCACGTCAAGCTCAGAAAACAGATCTAGCGCCCCAAACGTTGATGCACGCCGGAAGACCTCATGTAGGAGGTGCCGGTGATAAGCAACATTTTGAAGCTGGTCAGGTTCAAGATGCCAATGAGTGAATGTTTCGGCACAAGGTCAAGTTCAGAGCCCTGTGCATTGGGAGGTTCCGTCAGCCCTTTCTAATTTCGCCTCAAAGGCCTTCCTTCGCTACCAGTGCCAGCAGAAGCTCGCAAATCGAACGGCCAGCTAGTTGAGAGATCGCTGCATGATGCCAAAGGGATTGGAACGCCCGCAAATTGCCCAAAATGAAATCACATTTATCATGCTATCGGCCAATGGCAACATGCAAGGAGGCGGAAAGATGCGGGAACAATGTGCGGTAGGTGGCACTTTAAACCACTTTTCCTCCTGCGCAAAACGATCAGCGACGAGCGCCAGATAGATGAGGCAGTGCACTCACGAACAAAATCTGAAAGTAAGAAACCCAACCTACAAAGCACCAGCCCCATGAAGAGCGGCATTTAGCTTCTCTCGGCGTACACCATTGCCTCGTAAGCTGACCTGGTCGGAAGGTGCTCGATGCTCGCTTGTGAAAGGGTCTGAGTGCGCTATAGAGTACAACGAGGTCTCCACTCGGGTTGTCAAAGAATGAGGAAGCCAAGGTGGTTCACGTATCGCAGCCGCGAATGATGGGGTCAATCCCCATGTCTATACCCCATCGCACTCCTCCACCACTGCAGCACTCCCCTCTTCTCAATCCGCGTTGCAAATCTCGCCACCGACTCCGCCTCCTCAAATTCTTCGTCGCTTGCCATCTCCAAATTCTGGCCTGCCGCAGCACCATGGTCGTGACTCTCCTCCAACGGGGCCGGCTTCCTCAGCAGATGATAGTCCTTATAGCGCAGTCCTTGTACAGCGGCAACCCACTCGCGAACGCCGTCTTCGCTGCCCTCAACGTACATCAATCCTGGTGCACCGCCGCTGCGGAGGAGCACGTATGAGACGTGCTTGTGGGCGTGCTTTTTGAGGTGGGAGACTTTCTTGCGGGAGGTGATGTGGTGTGTTTTGATTAGGGCGTTGAAGACTGTGGTGGAGAGGGCCATGATTGACGTGGACTCGGAGAATGTTTAGAACCGGGATCCCGCAGCGCAACTGTCTACATACAACTGTGAGGTCAATGTTGGGTCAGCGACTGGTCGGGCTTTGGGCGCTTATGCATATCTGCACTCGTCGCGGGGCCTTTATAATCCTTAGGCAAACATGTTAATATCGCCGTTGTGGCAAAGCGCTCACACTGGAGGCATTGGCCAACTTTAGATCTTAGAAAAGCCCTCAAAAATCGAGATAGGATAGAGAAACTTCTACATATGTTCTCGCTCGCAAAATCTTAACAGAAGGATTATGCTTCTGAGCCATAAAACGGTGGTTCCCGCGCCAAATTCACCCAAAAGGGCAATGAAATCTGAGCAAAATTCATTATTTTGGTAACATTTTTAGACACGGAAAGGACAATGAAAATTCTCTATCCTATCTCAATTTTCGAAGGCTTTTCTAAGATCGAAAATTGGCCAATGCCCCCAGTGTCATCTTCCGTACTTACCAGTGCCCGAGCTGGTGTACGAAAGATAGACAGATAGCAGAAATGATGATGATATCAGCGCACAAGTGAGAAATAAATGCATTTGCGAATCAATAGTAATGACCCTGCTTGGAATGCATGTGTATAAGAAGGTGCATGATTACAATGCCCATTCGTCCTATTCAACTCCAGCTATCTCGAGAAATTTCGAGAAGATGGGAGTGCCCAAACCAGTCATAGGATCCCAGCCAACTCCTACTGTAAATCCCTCTGTACCACATCCCGGATTATGCCCTGTCGTTATTCTGTTAGCACATGAAGAGGTTTCTAGCTGAGCAATCACCTGAGATTATATCAGTGAGCGCCGCAGTGCCATGCGCAGAATAAAGCAGCGGATTCAGAAACCCAAGACTCGACTTCCCTGCCGCCAGCAGCCGATCATTAACGAGTGCCACGATGGCGGAAAACACCGGCGTGGCGGCGCTCGTTCCATTAATGAGCATCGTCTCGCCCTTCCAGACCATCGTAAGGTTTACCCCCAGGGCCGATACGTCGGGAAAGCCACGCCCACTAGCATTGTACAGGCCCGCGTAGGTCGGCCCGAGCGATTGGAGGAAGGAGGAGACCTGAGTGAACTGGTAAGCGGGCGCAGCAAAGTGCCGCGAAAATCCGCCAGTGGAGGAGTAGCCGTAGCCTAAATTTCCGCCCTTTTCGTGATTGCCTGATTTGTCGAGCTGGGTAGCGCCTACCGAGGTCACGTAGGGGCAAGTACCTGAGTCGCTTGGAGGTAAGTACCTGAGATTTGAATTTTGATGGCCACGTACTTGGAAACGTTGGCATAAATGGCTTGCCCTTGCATGCCCTTAGCTGCAGGCCTGAAACTCCCCCATCGCCTGACGCAAACATGACGGACACTCCTCTTGCGCCAAGCTGCATGTACAAGTTACACATCGTGCTATTCAAATAGACTATCAGTACGCGGAATTTTACATGGCTGAACGTACTCACGTCGCCATAGAATGCGAGATCGTGTTCTCGTTTTGCCCGTACGAAGAAGTCAACGTAGTCGGAGGGCTTTCCATGGTCAGCAGATAGTTGATCTCGTCTTGCATAGCTACCCAAAATTCCTGGTCTGTTTCGATATCGGCCGGGCCAACTGAAACGAAGGTGATTGGGACGTTGGACGCCATGCCGACGGAAAACTGGACATCGAGGGTCGCTTCGATGCCAGAGGCAGATAAGTTTTGCGATTTGGTGCCGTTGGCCACAGAAATAAAGGAGAAAGAGGTGTTGGGCGATAGATCTGGGCGATTCGCTGTCAAATAGGCTTTGAGATCCTTTTTGTTGGCATATTGCCCTGATAACCCGGAAACAAAGAATTTGTTCGTAGATTGGGTGGCGGGGCTTGTAGGGACATTGTAAATGTCCTGAATGCATGTTGGGGTGATCGTTTCGTGACAGCTTGCTGGCACCGTTGGGTTGCTGGGTGTGGTTGCAGTGGCGCGCAGCGAAATAGGACCGACGACGGGAAAACTGACGCTAATTAGCCTATGCGGTGCACATTATGCTTGAAGCAAGCTCACTTTACTGTTGGGTGAACGTGGTCCAAATGCCCTTTTAAATTGGCAGGAATAGAATATGACAAGGCACGGATGGCCTGCTTTCCCGTCGTATTCTCCCTGAACACGTGAAAGTTGGTACCGAGCATTTCATTGGCTTTGCTGACGGGTAATGAAACTTGAAATGTGCTCCCAGAGAGGGAAACCGAGGTGGAAGCTAGGTGGTTGGAAGCTAACCAGTCGTTGACCATTGTCGTCGACAGATTGGTCGGCTTGACGAACGCGGCCACCTCTTCTTTTGAGAGATGCTGGCCGTATTTGACATTTCCTGGTGTGCTGATCTCGTAGAAGACTTTCTCGAGTCCATCGATATCGCGTGGCTTGAGTGCGAGTTGGAGGATGATCAGAGAATCGCCCGAGGCTGGACCGACTTCAAAGAAGCCGTCCGGGATGGCGTCGAGCGTTTCGTGGACTGCGAGGGAATAGATAGAAGATGCCGCCACAGAAAAGGCTGTGCATAGAGCGCTCAGTACTAGGCTTCCAAGCATCCTAATATCGAACCAAGTAAGATTCAAAAATCACTTTTGATAGCAAGGCTTTAATAGAACAGGGCATTTTACAGCATGGCATCCTATACCGTCGAAGTGTCAGATGAGATACGCACGAGTGACACATGCACACTGCCCTGATCAGCTAGGATAACTGCCGGTGTGAACCAATTATGCGCAAGCTTTGCATTATGCAGGGCCCAGCCTACTGATCATGTTGGTCACCAGTGAGCCTGGGGTGGTTTAAATCATACGCCAGTTTGTATCTGGAGAGAGAAAATATTTAATTCCAGAGAATCCAAAAGATCGAATTTCTCACCAATTCAATTTGAGGGCCGAGTGAAACAGACAGCTGAAAGAGTCAACATCTGACGGAAGATACAGAGCTGGTTAGAGCATGTTAGAGGCCGAAGCTGTGAATATCCACGGAGAGATAGAATAGATAAGCAATCGATCAAAAAGTTGCATGCGCTAGGATGTTGAACTTGTGCGATTTATCCATCAGTGACAGTCGGAATCAGATGGTGGTGAGGGCCCCGGGTTATGGGCGGTACGGAAATTTTTGACCACACGTCCAGCACTTCCATCACAGAGCGGCTAAGATTTGCCGCTTGCGCTCCCTGTCAAGTTGACTAAACACACGAAGCAGCTCGGCCTTGATATATATAAGCTTGATATCTTCGACAGTGCCCTGAGATCTGGATAATCGTGATTCCCTTCGCCGATGCAAGCTGTGCGATTCTGCAGGATTTCGAATGCCGTGTCGATGTTGAAGGTACAATTTTTTCATTCGAAGAGTTAGCTGGCATCTAACGAGCAGACGGTGTACCAGCACTGACAAGCACCGTTTGCCGGCTGACCGCCCGTGATGAGTATCTGAGCGCCAAGAGCACAAGGGTCGGTGGAAAGTTGTCATGAAGGGCCAGATAATGCTAGACAAACCACAGAAGAGGGATTCCGTTACCGAGGAGGCATTATCGCGTTGGAAAACCTACCTGACGCTGTTCAAGCGAGGGTTAGTTAATGGTTTCTCGTTATCGAGAAGAGGGACGTACGAAGGATGTGTTTAAACTATATGCTAGTCAATCCGCTTTGTCCGCAGCATCCCACGGCCGCTCGCTTCGACATCTGCTTCGATTTCTTTACACAATTCTGCCGAGATTGCGGCAGGAGCGTTCTTGTTCAACAGAATCGCATCTTCGCCTAAACCAGCACATCGACGAGGGTGGTGAGTTGGTCGCTCGGGGGACCCCCAGACACAGAGTATGACGTTTTTGTTTATCTGGCTGCTCAGCGCTCAGGGTCCGACCGACGTGCTATATCGCCCGCTCAGCGCTCACCGGCACCCTTCATGCACATGTCGTAACCAAGAGCGTGAGGCTTCATGCCGTCGGCGGGCAGAGGAACGTGATCCGGAGCAAGGCGTCCTATAAGTTGCCGGACGCAAGGTGTTGCAAAGCAGGCGAGTGGCCGTGGTAGTTCGTAGAAAGAAGTCGAGAAGAATAGCATTGCTTTGGTGGATCGCAAAATCTAGACAGAGACAGAGACATCCCCGAGGCCTTATATGGGGCACAGGCACGTTTTGGCTGCTTCGGTATTCTTGGGGGGACTCGGGTTTCATGGTTGTGCCACTTGATCGATCAGGAAGGTGTATGCACTTGGATATTGAGCCAGTGCGATCTCTTGAGATGGTGGTGAGATGGGCCTCAAGCAGAGTTGGTAGATTTTTATGGTTGTGGTCGCGAATGAGTTGGCCGTGAGAAAACTCACAGTTGATGCCACTTTCCTTTTCCTCTACTCTCCTCATCCTTTCCTTCCTCCATCACTCGAACCTCCTCAGTTGCCCCACTATGTGCCTATTAACTCCTTGTCATATCTACGCAGTGCAGCTGCGGTGGTGCCTTTTTCAACACATGCGCCCGACATTCAATCCAGCCCACGTCCACGCGCCCAGTCTTGCAGCACGCGGACGTCGAACAGTTATCTGACTCGAACTGACAGGACTGGCTTGTGACCCGAACGGATCCGCAACACTGACTCGAAACGACTCGGGCTTTGCTACGATGGTGCCTGCTCCATCCTGTGACGCACATCCTGGGAAGGGGAACAGTTGTACTGTGATCAGCGGATTCAGATTTGGCTCCTCTCGCCGCCGGTTCTGCTCGACTGCGGAGGGAGATACTTACCTTTTACTTGTGCTCTAGCCTTCATATGGATGCCGATCGCCCAATCGAATACGATCCAGCGCAGCACAAGCAGCTGCGGGCCAAGCAGTTCATGCCCAGGCTAAACATACTGCTGCCGAATATTAGCCTCACTGATGGCATAACATCGTATCATATTCGCTCTGAAAATCGTGCTCCCTTTGTCCTTGGGTTGTTATATTTTGTGGGGCTGCGTGCTGCGGGTCCGCAGCCGCACCATCCGTCGTCGGCCCACAGTCGGTGCCCTTCCTGCTAGATATTCTGCTCTGGCGTTTGTGAATGACTCGGACTGACTCGGATTCGCAGTAGTATGCCAGCCGGTATATAATATGGATATGGTGCTCCCTCAATATAGGCACAGACATATTGCATCCCACCGATCCAATCAATACTCAGACCTTTATCGAACTCAACCAACGCGCCATGAACTCCTCGAACACCAAACCCAATACATCCAAATCGACGGTCAACCCTCATGCCAATCCAAGCGCATCTGTCCTCTCCCTTGCGTCAACGGCCGGCTCGACGTCATCCACGACGCCGCTCACCCGAGCAGGGAAGGGTAAAGACTACATCGCGGCGTTCGGCTCTCTGACGTCGACGTACGGCACGAGCGGAACGACACCCAAGCCACACGACCAGAGCCTCCCACGCACGTCCGCCTCTTCTTCTGCCGCGCCCGCGCCTCGCCCGGCACCCTCCCAGGCAGGAGCCCCGCCAAAAGATTACGAAGCCGCCTTTGCGAATCTCTCGCAGTCGTACGGGTACTCAGGCGCGCCGGCGCTCCCGCGCAAGGACCCGGCGAAAAAAGGCGCCGAGAGGACGGGGAAGATGTCGTTGCTCGGACGAGGTTAGTCCGCATTCCCCTCTCATCTTCGCTGCTCGTTGTTCCCTGCTCCCTTGCGCTTCGGGTCTCGGGGATTTTGCTGTTTGGATGTTTCTTTGAATTGCGCTGATTGCTCGTACAGTGCTGAAAAGGAACGCGGATGCGTAATAGTGCGTTGGGCTGCGAACATGATTCGGCTGGACGGATTCGGTTGGCTCATTGGCTGGTGAGGTGCAGCTTGGTGGTTGAAGCTGGGTGTGCCGTAATGGGATTTTACACAGCAGGGGCTGGTCTGGGCATGGGCTATGTACTTATCTATTTGTACAATTAATCTTTTACTGTTCTTCTTCCATTTGCGCTTCCTTGATCGACACGCGTTGGCAGAATCCATCATCATATGTCCGTCCGAATCAACACCATTTCCCGGAAACTTACAGACTCCTACGCTCGTAAGCGCCTGTATAAACTGAGTAAGCTTTAACCGTGCAGTATACACAGCACTGATCCGTCATTGTTATTCAGACTGTCACGAGTCTCACGCTCCGGAGTCTGGAGTACACGTTTTTTCAGCATCTGGTCGGCATCTTCGAATTCTTGTTATCTTTGAATGTACAAACCCCAGTACCGACGCAGGATTTGGTCTGATTCGTTTCGCCCTAGTTCAGGCTCAGTTGAAAACCTATGGACGACCTGACGAGCACACCGAGTGCCGATCAGTGCCCAATTTGAAGAAGCCGGGGCATCATGCATCATGCACAGTACAGCTAGGTACAGCCCAGTCCGAATTGCAACGTGCGCTTACGACGTGGGGCCCAGCCTGTTCAGTCTCGGGCAGTTCTTTTCCGATCGAGCCGTTAGATTCATCATGAGGCCTAGCCAATGATGACAGATCCCTTCATTCATATATAAGAAATCTCTCAAAGGGAACATCTTTCAAAAGTTGACACTGGCATGTTCGGAAGCCTCGCGGTCACCCTTTCTCTGTACGCAGCTTCTGCTGCGGCGACCTCTTCAGCCCTTGTGGTCCACGAGGCGCTTAAAGCGATCCCGGACGGCTTCTCCACACTCGGTCCAGCCTCGGCCGATTCTGCGCTGAGCCTGCGGCTCGCACTCAGGCCGCGTGACACTGCCGGGCTCGAGAAAGTTCTCTACGAGGTCAGTACACCGGGCAATGGCGCATACGGCAAACATCTCTCTCGAGAAGAGGTGGCTGCCTTCGTCAGGCCATCTAATTTGTCGAAGTCCCTGGTCACCGAGTGGCTATCGTCTAATCAGCTGAATGCAACGTGGATTTTGTTTTCTGAAAGCACATTGCAAATCTCTTTGCCTGTCAGCAAAGCCAACGAAATTCTTGGGGCCGATTTCCATCTGTTCAGGGGGGCTACGGTAGGAACGGATACCATTCGCACCCTGTCGTATTCTATCCCTGCGGCTTTGAAAGGACATTTGGACCATGTTCACCCAACGATAAAGTGAGCGCGCACATGACTTCTACACCAACATGCACTAATCATTGTCCGGCAGCTTCCCTGTCACTCCCGCTCAAGCGCACACCACCGCTGCTGCCCCCGGCAACGGGACGGCACCTGGAGTGCCAACAACATGCCACGAAGCCACCACCCCAACATGCATTCTAGATCTTTACGGCGTCCCCACCACCCCCGCCACCCAATCTACGAACAATTTTTTCGTTTCCGGGCTCGTTGGAGAATACGCCAATAAACAAGATCTAAAAGCCTTTTTGGGCGCGTACCGTCCCGACTTATCCCCCGACACCTCTTTCTCGTTGATTTCTGTGGACAACGGCACCAACTCGCAAAATGTATCTGACGCCGGCGGCGAGGCGGCGCTCGACATCCAGTATGCACTTGGTGTGGCGACGAACGTTCCAACCACGTTCATATCAGTTGGCCCAGCTGAGATTAAATCCAATGATGAATTCTGGGATGCTCTACAAGACGAGCTGAACTATGTGCTGGCAATGGATAGTCCCCCGACTGTATTAACGTCGTCATATGGGAATAATGAGAACACCGTCTCGCGTTCTTTGGCCAGGTGATTACATTCCTCGCCGTCGTTTTTTAACTGCCACTGAGTGTCTCATCTTTTATAGCACCATATGCAATCTGTACATGCAGCTGGGCGCTAGAGGGGTCTCGGTTCTGACTGCATCAGGCGATGGCGGCGTTTCAGGTGGGCAACTAGCAACGTGCAAAGACAACCTGTTCGTGGCAACGTTCCCATGTATGATTCATTTCTTAATTTTGAAATCCTTTGGTCCCTAACAACTTATCCTTCTATACGATTTAGCTAGCTGTCCCTACGTGACCGCTGTAGGAGCGACCCAGCTCGGAAAAACAGGCCAGAGAGAGGAAGCCGCGGATTTTGGCAGCGGCGCCTCGGCGTCGGGCGGATTTTCCACGCTTTTCGCCGTGCCATCGTACCAGCTCACCCAAGTCTCTTCCTACATTAAATCCTTGAACTATTCATACGCAGGCCTCTACAACGCCAGCGGGCGCGGCTTTCCCGATGTCTCGGCCCTTGGGGTGAACTATGCCATATTATACCAGGGAAACACGATGCTTGTCAGCGGGACGAGCGCTTCTGCGCCGACGTTTGCTGCGATCATGGCACTCATTAATGATCGGCGCCTGGCAGCGGGGAACTCGAGCATGGGGTTTTTGAACCCGCTGCTGTATTCTGCGCAGGGAACTGCGGCGCTCGTGGATATTGTCTCAGGTGGGCTCCATTTTCTTCCTTCCAGTGCGCATGGGTCTTGATAAATTGATGATGATAGGGCACAATCCTGTGTGTAACACGACGGGATTCTCGGCAGGAGTGGGTTGGGACCCTGTGACAGGTTTGGGTACTCCAATCTTCTTGGGTCTTCTGGAGGCATCTGGCGTCTAGGACAATTAGCTCTGGCACTGTGCATATTTATACAGATTTGGATTACATACAATGATACATATAACTTGAACTTTGCAGGCGTGTAACCAATTGTGAATCTTGATATGCCCGCCGAGTACTTCAGGAAATTCGAAGACCTGATAAGTGCATTATATAAAAATGCATAAAAATGCAGACTTTATATTAGCACTTGAGGATTCGCCACTAAACCAAGTCTCTGTAGCGTACGGGGCTGAGGTCGAGGGAGACGCTGGGGTGGAGCGAGGGGACAGTAGCGAAAGCTTGGCAGGGCTGTTCACGCGGTCAAGGCCAAGGCCGGCGAGGCGAAGAAGGGGATCAACGCAAATATTGAGCAGGCGAAGGGGCGTAGACTTTCCACGCTGTCAACAGAATTATTCAGCTAAACAATCGATGTGTCAAATGATGAGACTCACCAGCAATAGTCGCGGCTTTCCCGCGCTCGAAAGAGATGACTGCTTAGTGTGTGCTCAAGGTAGCCTCTGCGACCCTTGTGAAGATGCTGGCGCATAAAGTTTGAAACTTATCGGGCTCTTGCAAAACCCGACCCTAATTTTGCGTGCCATGTATTGTAATACATTAATATTGTTGTTGCCAGATATGCAGAGTTTTGCCAGCCAGAGAATTTTGCTAGGATCTTTAGCAATAGATAGATGATTTGGATATGAAAGGCAAGGCGTTGAAGTGAGAAGGAAAGCTGCTACGCACGCGGAAACAGTAGCCGGGTATGGAAAGGACTCACGCGCCCGTGTCCTCCGATTGCCATGTCATGTGCCAATATTAATGTACCTGTAATATGCAAGCCCTTTCCCCTGATATTAAAACTCGTTTGCTCGCGTTTCAATCCTGGGCATTTCATGACTATTCGCTCCATGTTGATGTCATGGACAGACTTGAACACTCCATCAAACTGGAGACAGTGGATTGGAAACCAATTTCGGCGTCTTGCAGTCTTTCGGGCTCTTTCGGGATCTTGGTTCCCTACAATGCTTAGGATGGGCAACAATCGCTACTCCACAAGAGGGCCAAACATTGGGTCGTGCATCTTAATCAAATGGTAGCTCGCCACGCATTCAATTTGGCTGCGGCGCACACTGATTTTCATCTTTGGTATTCGCTGAAGGCTTCTAACTTCGATCATCGACATGGATGGAAGGACCAGCAAATTCAAGGCCGTTCTATCTCTCGGAGTCGCATTGAGCTATGATCTGTTAGGGATGTCGATTTCCTTGGAGAAGCAGAGTATGTTGTCCCACCTTGGCACCGTGGTCGGCGGGGCAAGAATAAAACATGGCTGGTTGGTTGTGCTAACAACAGCTATGCACACATGCTGAAATCTCAAATGACGGGTTGGACTACAACGTTGGAGATAAGACTCCAACCGTAATTCGTCGTTGATTCGAAAGCGAGGTTCTTGGAGCGAGCTCGTTTTATGCTGATGCCTCAAGAGGTAACTCCTTTCAACGAGGCGAGGTCATACCAGGCCGATATACATGGACGTGGAGTCTCAAGAACCCAGATAAACTACTGCGCTGTATTCGCATTTTCTGGCGCGGGTGGCAGGTTGTAATGCATCTGGGTTGTTAACTGCGCATTTGCAAGGACACTGTAGCCCCTGTCAAATCCGGCCATGCTGGCTCTAACAAGGTTGGCCCGAGTCGACGTTCAAATCGAGCCACACAGCACCTCCGAGTCCGCGTCCGACCTACCGATGGTCTTCGAATCCTCCCGCGTGCCCCCATTGGATGTGATGTTAGACGTTAGACTTCAAGGTCGTTTTTTTGGAAGATACAGTACACGCCCACAAAGGTCTGCAGTCTATGTATAGATCATCAATATGTGCTGACTACTATTGTATCAATACGCTGACATATTCACAGGCTCAAATCGAGCGGCGACTTGGGACGAACTTAAAATAGGCTCAAACCCATGCCCGAACTGGCGAGGGCTGGAGCCTGGGTGGCTTTGGCTTGGCTCGAGTGAATCTTTTTCACAGAACGTCATGGCCCGGATTCGTGCGAAATGGGCTGATAGGTGGCGAACTTAGCCCGTGATGCTAGAGTATCCCGCGCCAGATTGGCCACCAGGATCTGGCTTGTCCCCCCCCGCGCTGGCATCCCGCGCGGTTTACTGTACTTCTCCGATGTGCATTAATGCCTCATGGCTTGCTCGTGGTAATCGTTATAGGGCACCTGGTCAGGTGGCGAAGTTACGGTCGTAATGCTGCAGTAACCCGCGCCAGATTGGCTACAAGGATCTGGCTTCCTCCCTCCCCTGTGCTGGTATCCCGCGCGGTTTGTCTAATGCACCTCAATACCTCATGTCCATCATTATAGGGCACTCGGACCAGGCGGCTCGGACCAGGCGGCTCGGACTGTGAGGTCAGGCTCGTTTCCGCTTTATATACAGCTCGAAACCAGAGACTAAAACCGTCTCACCCTTCACATTCAACCACCTACCATGAATTCTATTCCCTCTGCTTCCAATATTCTTACGAGCCGCCGATGCTTGTCGACACCGATATCATGCCGCCACATGTAGGTCTAACTCATACCGTCAGACATACTGCCATCTAACAGGCATTTCAGGAGATGGACTCGTGTGAAGATGGCAGCACCAGAACAGCATGCCCTGCCTCATCATCACCCTAGAATTTAAGCTTTTCATGAGTTTGTGTGCCCAGAGCTTAGCGTTTGGGTTTTCCTTAACTTAATGGTTGATAGATCCATCAGGGCACTGTCTCCTGATGAATCTACCAACCAATACATCGAGGAAAACCTGGATGCCTATTCGCCTCCGAGATCGACGATGCGTGCACGACGAGCAGCGATGTGTGGGCACTTGCTATTACGACGCTGGAAGTCATGGGCGGGCGGGTCCACGCGACGTGGATCGCCATCATGGATTGTGGTATTTCTGAGCGGCCCGACAACGACACCGTATCGGACGGCCTCTGGGAAGCGTTGGATATGCTCTGGATAGGACTCGGTCGTAACTATCTGTCCCCCATGTCATAACCACAGGAACATTTCCGCGTGAATGTTGGGTCACATAATGTTGGACGGTGGGCGCAGTCTGCGTATGTCGTGTCAATAGTCGCCAACTTGAATGACCATAGATAGACCTACGAAGTTCGCGAGACGCAGATACATATAACGGAGCAACTTTGCTCGATGGCGGACTTCGTACGATTCCGCGGCTTTCATATTTTTCTCGAATGTGACGTTCCTCCCGTGCTGTTGGAGCGAGAGGGGTGGAGCGGAAGGGTGGAGCGGAGGACGCCCTCGGTTGCGCTTAGCGCTAAGGTATCTCAGTCTAGACGTCGTAACATCGGGCTTGGCGGTTAACCTTAAAGTTATCGACAACAATCGGTTTCACCCTGTTTCGTGAGACGAAAGGTTCCTGTTCTATAGCGGTCGTTACGTATCGTACGATATTGACGTTCTCCGTTCTTATAGGAGATTACACGACGAAGGAAATAGATCCGGCTATTAGTTTCAATCTTTAGATCTCTCTTTTACTCAGACATCAATGGACAACGTCGAGGCTAAGCCTCGACGAATCGAACTTTACCGTTGTGAGGGCGATCGAGCACGCGCAGTCACTGGGAGTTTCGGCGCAACACGGGCAGTCTGAGACCCGCCCAGGCGGTGTAATGGCGCTGTACACGCCAATAGGAACAATAACGTATAGATGGGCCGTGAGTGAACAATAGAACAATACCGACTCCTACGAGCCCCCACTAAAAACTGGCGATTTAAACGTAATTCCGTAAACTTCCCGAAAAGTTACGGACTAATAGACACCGTTGTGATAATATGGGTGGTACTTGACTTAAGGTACAACATTTGTTAGACTGACTAAGAGAAACGCTCTATAGTGTCATTTTAGTTAGATAAAAGTGACGACGTCGACTGGTTCCGGCGTACGGCGAGGTGTAGCTCCATCTCGCGGTCGTGCAACCGATCGATATCGAGTGAAGGACTAGGGGTTTGTTAATCAAGTGTGGTCAGATATAGCTCAACATTGTCCATTGAGTTGTGACCCGCTTTTAGCCATATTCCGCGACGGTTTAACTTACTCAGTGCTCGACAGTAGACTAATTCTTCCATTTTTTAGGTTACCATCGCTAACAATGGAGAGGAAAGTTTTCCTTAAACTTCTAGGATTTCCTCTAGAGCTTAAGTGATGGTACCATCGACTTGAGTCTCCCCGCGGCCCGCGTAGTGAGGCGGCTTTAACCAGAGGTTGGGTTGAGGTCAGCTCCCCTAGGAGTTCAGACTAGAAGACTAGAGGTGCTGTCATTGGACCTCGCTTACCAAGACTTTTCTATGATCATTCATCTATCCTAACCTTATTAACCCTGCGTTCATTTTAAAGTTTCACCGTCACGTGTTTCCGACAGAGTGCACCGACAGTGGACAGTAAGAATAAGAAAGTCTGCAGCAGCTGCTGGTTGAGTCAGCGTAGATGTATATTGTGGTACAGCGATCGTGTGTGCTGCGCATGCGTGTAGCGGGGGTGGGAGTGGGCCCGGGTGAGGTGGAGGGGGATGCCGGCGAGGGTGTAGGAGTTCGCGGCGCGGGGCTGCGAGGGGCGTGGGGACCAGGGCGTAAAGGGCGTCGCGCAGTAAGCGCGCCTGCCCAGCTGGAAACAGGTCGTGTGTTGGAGGGGCGCAAGCGAGAAGTTCGAGTGCGCGCTGGACTGCTTGTTGGGGGACACCTTACGGCGCTTCTACTCGCCGCGCGCCTACCTACTCCTCGACCAACCTCCGCGACAACCCTCTAAGTTCTCTTCTAAGCTCCCCTCGCACCCGTACCCCCTTCACCTAACCTGTCTATACCCGCTCCCGCCGCACCTCCCCCACCTCCCGGTCCACCACTTTCCCCTCCTATTTTCATACTTCCCTGGCTTTCGCGGCTGCTTACCCTCCTTCTTCATCCCCGACCCAACCGGATACCCTCGCTCTCTATCTCACGTACCTGCCGGCTACGTCGCCGGTTTGGTGATTATGTTGTGGTCATTAACGTATAACGCTACTCCTGAGTACGAAAGGAAAACCAAGATTTCTTGCGCTGCCCAACCTTACTTTGATGTGGAGCTCCGAGCTCTTGGAAGTTCAAGGGGAGCATAATCGAACTTCCTGGAGATCGAACAGCATAGTATGTATGTCGTGTTACTTGCGCTCACGTCCTCCAGTGAGTTCAGTTGGACGGGTCGAAAGCGAGATGATAAACATTGAGACTCGCACATCATCAGAAATTCATACTTGATGAACGTAAGAGGGTTCAACTCTTTAGGTGACGTGTTCCGGCTATTAGGTTTTCCAAATAAGTTGAAGTCAACTCGCGCCCTGAACCGTCTTAACCTTGTGAGAATACTTGCTCCAGTTGCGTCCGTCTTTATACGCGTAGTGCTAATCCATGTATGCCGCCTACCGTTAGATATAGACTAAGATATGGTGTACAAAACCTACACAGAGGAGGAAGCGGAAGAGCTGGAACCGCAGGTGCCAGGGGAAGCGGACGAGTTAGAAACGCAGTTAGGGGAAGAAGCGGAGCGGCCGGAACCGAAGCTGGCGCACTTGTCGGAACGGTTGGAGGAGGAAGCGGAAGAGGTGGCGGGGCAACGAGGTGGGGTCGCAGAGGGAGTTGAAGTCGGGGCACGCGAGGACGTGGGAGGGGTGGTCTGAGAGGCAAGGCGCGGGGTGGACGAGGGCGGGGAGGAAGCAGCGGTGGCGGTCGTAACGGGTGCAGTAGCGTCACACGCGGTGCGGGCACAGGACCTTGGCGAAGTGGGCGCCACGCATGGCGAGGAGGTCGAGCGGGCGCATGCAGCGCTGCAACACGCTGCAGAAGCCATCCTTCACACGCCTCCGCCGCGTCTCCTCCTCCCCGCCCTCACGCTGCGCCTATCCCTCGCGCACGCTCGCCCGCTCCTGCCTCGGCCAGTCCCGCCGCTGCCGTTGTATCTCCTACGGACCCCACTCGCCGAGGAGTCCCTGGTCCTCCCTAAAGTGCGCCCGACGTACGCCGTGGCCAAGCCCAGTCGTTCGTTTCAGAGTAGTATCTTCCTCTCGTGCGTGTAAGCTGTCGCACAAGGTGGGGTTAGGTAGATAGGTGACGCGGGACCTGCACCCGTACCGGGCAGCGCTCGCACGGGTAGCAGACGGCCGCGCGGAGCCGCTACATAGGGAGCTCCCCCCTCACGCAGAGAACGTCCTCCTCGACCCAAAGGCCTCGGCTCATCTACCTCCCGACGGTATCTGTTCTAACCGGTCTAGTCGCTAAGCCAAGATAAGCTTTCTCAGGTCCTTCACCCTCCTCCATGTGTGGAACCTCAGCCCCTTATGGCGTCACCGACGATGCGACCGGTCGTTTCGGGAAGCCCCGATACCCTTACAATCATGGGCGATGGTTTCTCGTTGCGTCTGCTGACTGGTGCGCGTCTGCTATGTATCTTTCTACCACGTCAGCCCACAGTCACTGGGCAAAAGTGCATCATATCTTACTCCCTCCCGCCCAACTGGCACCCTTATAAAAGCCGGAACTGTGGACGGTAATTTGAACTTGGCTCCGAACCTTGAATGAACCTTGAACGAACCTTGCTATTCATTTGCTTGCGGAGTGGAGTCGACGCCAGTGACTTCACAGTACCTTAAGCGAGCGACAAAATACGTAACATCAGATTCGAATAATAAACCTGGTCCTTGGAAAAGGAATTAACTGGGTGCTGGTACTCGTTGTTCTTACGGTACGTGCTACACTATTCGACGCCGGTTACGAAGTTTGGAGCTGCAAGGTAGGGGCCCGGAACAAGATAGACTTGTTTCATCAACTTGACCTCAGAGACACATCGGTATCAATCTACTATCGGGTTTCTGATTCATCGCGACTATGAGTCCAACAAACGCCTACCCGTTACGAACCCGTTACGCGACACCACTAGCGTTATTGTGTCTGCGCGTTCCCTAGTCGTCGCTCCACCCGGGCGTTTAGGTTTGATCATGTCCGGTTTATGTGTGGTTCCGGTTGCGGGCCGTGACTTGGGTTTGAAGTTCATGTAATGGTATTAATGCCCGCGGGAAGTCAATTAATCCAACGGCCGGTGCCATGAGCATTCGGGAGATGGTACAATGAGTCGTGGTCGCCTCTCATTTGCTCTAAGGTTGTTGTTATTATTATTATTTTGATCATTGTCACTATATTGCATAGCAAGGACTCTCAGCTCGAATTCAAAGGTGACTGTGTACCCCTCACTTACAACTTATGACTGACTCGCTTTTTACAATACAGCGTTCTTCCGGCGTTGGCAACTAATACTGAACATGTTCACTATATTATACAGTAAGGGCTCTCGCAGTTCAACGGTGACCTGTTTGCTCCGTGTACCGGCTGAGAACCCCAAAGGATG